>CM060343.1:31288985-31298985 GCA_030674155.1 Stramonita haemastoma
ACTAGAATTAAGATTCATAGAAAAAAAAGTTTTCAATGATTTAAACCCTGATTACAGCATGTCTCGTATCCAACTGCACAGAATGTGTGTTTATAACCAGAATTTACATTTCTAAAAAAAAAAATAAAAAAAAAAAAAATTAAAATGATTAAAACCCAGAGAAGAGCATGTCGATCAATTAAATACACAGAATGTGTTTATAAATAGAATTTAGATTCATAAAAAATATGATTTAAAAAAGTTTTTAAACGATTCAAACCCTTAGCAGAGCATGTCGAATAAAGAACTGCAAAGAATGTGTGTTCATAACCAGAATTTAGATTTATAGAAAAGATAACTTTTTAAAAAATTAAACACCGAACAGAGCATGTCTCGTATCCAACTACACAGAATGTGTGTTTATAACCAGAATTTAGATTTCTAAAGAAAAAAAAAATAATGATTAAAACCCAGACCAGAGCATGTCGATTAATGAAATGCACAGAATATGTGTTTATAATAGAACTTAAGATTTATAAAAAATGTATATATATTTTTTTAACGATTCAAACCCTTAGCAGAGCATGTCGAATAATCATCCGCACAGAATGTGTGTTTATAACCAGAATTTAGATCTATATATAAAAAAAAAAACGTTTAAAAAAGATTCAAACCAATAGCAAAGCATGTCAATTAATTAAGATAATGCACAGAATTTGCAGGGCTAGGGGTGGTTTTCTTTTTCTTTTTTAAAAGAGAATTTAGATTTCCTGCCTAGAAAACCGCAGGCTGAAAAGAGAACGCTTTCTATTGAAGCGGAATGGCGGCAGCACTGCCCTGAACTGTGTCCACAGAGTTTGAGCCAGGAGCTCTGAGGTTTTCACGCACAAAGAATGAATGAAAAAAGGGATAACTTCGCAATAATTCCAGATCAAATCATAGCAGCTGTAAAATACTGGACGTTTTGTAATGGCTGCAGGTGGCTGAGGGCACGTCACACGAACATCTGGACTGGCCAAGACTGTCCTACAGGGAACAGTACAAGGAGGGAGACGAAGAGGCAGACAGAGAAAACGATGGGAAGACAGCATCAGAGAGTAGACTGGTCTTGTGTGGAACGATCTGCTACGGAAAGCAGAGGACAGTGGAGGAAGCTGCTTGCAAAATATTCAGTGGTGCCCTCGCGGTCTGCGGGACTACGGGATAGGTAAAGTTAGATGAGACGAGGAGGTGTTAAAAAAATGTCTGCCCCTTTACTTCATTTCATTTATTTATTTATTCTTTTACATCAAAGATAATGGAATAAGCACTCATGTGTTTTTTTACATCCAGTCTCCGTGTGCATGCAGTTTTGTAAATTTTGTCATGTTTCCACCGACACACAATGTCCCACTCTTACGAAAAGCGGAACAGGATTCAACGTGTGGGCAAGATGTTCTGCATGCGTTTGCACACTGGACCTCGGTTTATTGTCTCATCCGAAAGACTTCTAGGGAGAGTGGAGTCTGCACTTATTGTAACTCCAGGGAAAAAAATCCTCTTGAGCGGGATTCGAACCCAGACAGACAGACAGACAGACAGACAGACAAACAGACAGACAGACAGACAGACAGATATCTGTTCACACCCTTTTAGAAAATGGCATTAACTTTATTAAAATAAACTTTCCATTTCAATCGATTCCAACAAATACAAACATACATACAGACATATATTTCTACATACAGACATGTATTTCTACCTATAATAATAATTATATATATATATGTACACACACACACACACACACACACACACACCACACACACCAAAAGATAGATAGATAGATAGATAATATATATATATATATATATATATATATATATATATATAATATATATATATTAATATATATATATATTATATATATATACAGACAGGCAGGCAATCAGACAGACAGACAGACAGACAGACAGACAGACAGACAGACAGACATCTGTTCACACCCCTTCAGAAAGGGCATTAACCTTACGAAAATAAACTTTCCATTTCAATCATTCCAATATTATGTATACAGACAGACAGGCAACCAGGTAAAAAAAAAACAAAAAAACTATATCTCATAGAGTTCGAACACACATTCAGCCCCCCCCCCACCCCCACCCCCCCACCCTCCCCCATCCAACCCCCCCATCCCCTGCCAACCCGGAAGCTATTACATCCAACAGCACAACAACTGCTTGATAGACGACCAACGCTTTTGCGACTCCCAGTCATTGGCGAGTTCTCTCCCCTCCTAATCCCACGAGCGTCATTTGCCTCCCTTTGATGACTTTTTTTTTTCATTCGGGTTGTTTTTTTTTTCTTTTTTGGTTGGTTTTTGTTTTGGTTGATTTTGAGAGGGTGTGTGGCGAATTCAAGCTATGATGATGTGGGGCTAAGGGCGACTGAAGTCTGTACATGCCCAAATGGGTTTTATTTGGCTGCGCATGTGGTGTCGTGAGAGCAGGTCAGGTGTGTCGTGTAGGTTTTTTTTGTTGCGCTGTGTGTCGTGGCGTAGTGTGTGTGTGTGTGTGTTGTGTTGTGTGTTGTGTGTGTGTGTGTGTGTGTGTGTGTGTGTGTGTGTGTGTTGTGTGTGTGTGTGTGTGTGTGTGTGTGTGTGTGTGTGTGTGGTGTGTGTGTGTGTGTGGTGGTGTTGTGTGTGTGTGTGTGTGTGTGTGTGGTGCGTGCGTGTGTGTGTGTGTGTGTGTGTGTTGTGTTGTGTTGTGTTGTGTTGTGTTGTGTTGTGTTGTGTTGTGGTGTGGTGTGGTGTGGTGTGTTGTGTTGTGTTGTGTTGTGTGTGTGTGTGTGTGTGTGTGTGTGTGTGTGTGTGTGTGTGTGTGTGTGTGTGTGTGTGTGTGTGTGTGTTTAATTTTCTTTATTCTTTTATTTCGATGATAATAGAATAAGCTTCATCTGCTTTTAAAAAAAAATCCAGCCCTCATGGGAGGGAGAAGGACGATAGGTTAGGGAGAGGTTTATGAGTGAGGAGGGGGGTAGTTGAGGGTGATAGGATGAGGGGGGAGATATTGAGGAGTGTGGGGCAGATTAAGGAGAGAAAGTATCTAGCACAGCGCAAAAGATTAACTAATGATATACAGACAAGGCAAGGCAAAGTCTTTTATTCGAGGATAATAGATAAGCACTCGTGTGCTTTTTTACATCCAGTCCCCAGAGAAGAGAGAGAGAAGAGAGAGAGAGGAGGAGAGAGAGAGAGAGAGAGAGAGAGAGAGAGGAGAGAGAGAGAGAGAGAGAGAGAGAGAGAGAAGAGAATTAATTAATTAATTAATTAATTAATTAATTAATTATCTTTATTTTTCAAGGGTTGCAGAGTAAGTATTACCTACTTTTTTCATCCGGCTCTTGCCCTGATTATGGAATTTAGATATTTTTTAAAATCCTATTGAGAAAAAAGCAGCCCCCTTGAGACAGACAGACAGACAGACAGAGTTAGACAGACAAACAGACAGTACAAAAGGCACACACACAATATCGAAACTGGCACAGTCAAATTCAATTACTCTGCCTTTCTTTTCAAAACCGTCACAGGCAACAAGAAGTTACGAAGGACAAAAATGAAACTGTAAATTTTCACCTTAACATGTCATTGCTTAAAGAACTATTCAACTGATAGAGATCACCCAATATTTTCCTTACCTAGTAAGCCTATATTATAATTATTGTTGTTGTTGTTGTTACTGTTGTTGTTGTTACTATTGTTGTTACTGTTGTTGTTGTTGTTGTTGTTCCCACAACAGATCGTTCTCTGTGTTCTCCAGTATAAGTAGTCTGGTACATATACTGAGGAGACACCGTGAGTACATCAGTTTCTAGGGACAGTGTTGTCACTGATGCTGATGTTGTTGTTGCGCGCGCGCGGGCGCGCGCGTGTGTGTGTGTGTTTGTGTGTGTGCGCACACGCGTGCGTGCGTGCGTGCGTGCGTGTGTACATTTGAATTTGCTAATGCTAAAGTTATTGGCATTGATTGTCTGTATGCTGTATAGGTCGAATGCAAGCGCTTTGATTTGTTTCCATGTGTTGTTGTTGTTGTTGTTGTTGTTCTTCTTCTTCTTCTTCTTCTTCTTCTTCTTCTTATTGTTATTATTATTATTATTATTATTATTATTATTATTATTATTATTATTATTATTATTATTATTATTATTATTATTGCTGTTGATGATGATGATGATGATGATGATGATGATGATGATGATGATGATGATGATGATGATGATGATGATGACGACGATGATGACGATGATGACGATGATGATGATGATGATGATTGTTATTATTATTTGATGCCCCCTACCCCTACCCGTGGGAATGCCAGGGGGGTCTGTCAGTATAAATAGCATCCCTTACTTTCTGGAAATTTTGAGCTAGACATTTTCTCTTTTCTATCACTCTCTTTGTTTCTGCTTTTTTTTTTCATTTTCTTCCTGTCACCTCCTCCTTGACTACTTTCTGCTTTCTGAGCTTGGTTTATACTCCTGCTGCCTTTTTTCCCCAGAAATACTTCAAAGATAACAATTCTCTTTGATGCTGAAGTCGGATGTGCTGGGCCTGACTTGTCAGGCGCTTAACTGCAGCTCTAGCCATGGAACGAAAACATTAAAAACCCACCTACACATGCACGCGCACGAGTAAGTGTGTGTGGACACACACACACACGCGCACACACACACACACACACACACACACACACACACGACGCACGCACGCACGCACCACACGCACACACACACACACACACACACACACACACACACACACACACACACACACACACACACACACACACCTCTCTCTCTCTCTCTCTCTCTATCTATCTCTCTCTCTCTCTCTCTCTCACACACACACACACATACACACACACACTCACACAACACAACACACACCACACACACACACACACACACACACACACACACACACACACACACACACACACACACACACACACACACACCACACACACACACACACACACACACACACACACACACACACACACACGCTCAAAACCACATAACATAGAACACACTCACGCCCACGGACAGAAAACAATGGGTGGCGCTGCTCTTGTGGCGACATGTGTTCTCCCTTATGTAAAGCACGCAGCGGGAAATCATTGCAGAGAAATCTGCAGCTAACTACAAGTGGTATACAATACACTACAATACAATAAAAACAATACAACACAACACACAATACAATGACTACAATACAACACCATTCGATCCTCTTACACATGCTTACACAAAGAATAATGATAGTTTCAGTTGCCTCTTTGAAGTTAAAGTTTCTTTTCATGTACTTGCTTTACTTAATGATAATCAATTGGGTTCGGGGTGGGGAAGTGGGGGAGGGAACAAAGGAATAATAATTGGGATCTTTTTTCTGTTATTGGAGGTTTTTGTTTGTCATTAGCTTGTTTTGTATTGGATTTCTGTTGTTGCTGTGTTGTTGTTGTTGTTGGTTTTGTATTGATAATTCTTTTCTTTGGTTCTCTTTTTTGTTTTTGGAAGGTTTGTTTATTGGGGTATTCTTTGTTTTTGTTTTGTGTTCTTTTGTTGTTTGTTTGTTATTGTTGTTTGGATGCAGGGGTGGGGGAGGGGGGGGGGTAGTATAGGCATGTTGTTGGGATTTCGTTTTTATTGTTTGCGTTTTGTTTTGTTGTTTTTTTGGGGGGTTGTTGTCGTTGTTGTTTTTGTATTCGTTCTTGGGTTGCTGTTTTGTTGTTGTTGTTGTTGTTGTTGTTGTTTTGTGGGATGCCCTCCAACCGGTGCTCAGCCAACATTACCTTCCCAGCTGAAAAAGATTCTGGATGGTTTGGATTTATAGGAACGTGCTAATATAGGTTCCGTTTCTCTACTGCTGCTGGTAATGTTGATGCTGCTACTGCTACTGCTGCTGCTTCTGTTACTGCTAATACTACTTTTGTGGCTGCTAAAGATAAAAGGTAAAGGTGTCCTATAACCTGTGTGGTCGTAGGGGAGCGAGGCGTAAGAGACCTCAACTTCTCTAGGGCCAGCATGTTGAGGGCGGCGCCCATCTCCTCTCCCTCGCTGCTTTACCTTCCCTGACCCTAAAGAGGGCAGGTACCCATCTACAGCTGGGTGGACTGTGGTACTGCACTGTAGCCAAGGCACACAAAACGGTCACCCATCCAATTGACAAGCCACGCTCGACGCTGCTTAACTTGACACGGGGAAAGCGAGCTATCTGACCACTGAGCTATCCCGTCCCTTTTCGTGGCTGCTGCTAATACTAATACTACTGCTGCTACTACTGCTGCTGCTGCTGCTGCTGTTACTTCCTCTCTCCCCAAAAGTCCCCCTCGGGGGGGACGGGATAGCCTGGTGGTCAGAACATTGCGCTCGCAATTTAACGACCTGGGTTCGATTCCCGTTGGAGGGGATTTTCCTTCTGAGATAACGACAGTGCTGACTCCGTTCTCCCCAAAAGTCCTTCGGATGAGACTTTAAACCGAGGCCCCGTGTGCGAACGCACGCAGAACACCCTGCGCACACGTTAAATCCTGTTCTGCTTTTCGGAAGAGTAGGCCATTGTGTGCCGGTGGAAACAGATGAAAAAAATTACAAAACTGCATACACACGGGGACTGAATGCAAAAAAGCACAGGATTGCTTATTCCATCATCCTCGATATAAAAGAATACATAAATAAATGAATGAATAAATAAATAAATAAACAAATTACCATCACTGCTACTGCAGCTATCACTTCTACTTCTACTTCTACTACTACTACTACTACTACTACTACTACTACTACTACTACTACTACTACTACTACTGCTGCTGCTGCTGCTGCTGCTGCTGCTACTAAATACTGCTACTACTACTACTAAAATACTACTAATACTTACTACTATACTATATACTATTACTGCTGCTGCTGCTATACTACTATTACTACTGCTACTATACTACTGCTACTCTACCTGCTACTGCTACTACTGCTACTACTACTCTACTGCTACTGCTACTGCTACTGCTAATACTACTGCTACTTCTGCCGCCACTCAAACTACTATCACTGCTATTATGACTACTTCTATCACCACCTCTAGACTGCTTCCACTTGTACTTCTCCTACTGCTGTATGTCTACCACAACTACCAACATCCCCATCATCACTGCTCTCGCTGTTTTACTGCTGCCTCTAATCTCCATCTTCCTTCCTTTCCGTGTTTCTATTATCTCTACCCCACCCCCACCCCCAACCGCCTGATGACCTCCCTTGCCAAAAATCCCTTCGGCTGCACACCTATATTAAAAATTGGCACTTTTTCTTCTGTTTTTCTATATGACTTATTATCATTATACAGCACGTACTCAGACATTCACAGAAATAAAAACCACTTTTTGTGAAAGACTGGCCTCTGACTCAAAACTCATGTGATTTTGCACAAATGTGGTAGGTTTGATTTTTTTTTTAATTTGTCAGCTAACACTGTACCTCCTCAGTCCTTTGCCGTCTGCTAGCTTCCTAACCGCAATATGGATGCGCAGGTTGAACACTTTAGGAACACAAGAAGTCCTCATTTTGATGATCATTTCCAACTTTCTCATGACTGCCTGGTATTGCTCTATGTCCTCAATCCCCCAAACAAGTGCACAGTGCATTTTATCCATACTTTAAAGAATCAGTGAAAACCAACAAATAATTTTTCCCCCTGGCATTCTATAGACAATTCTACATTTATTTACTTTAGGAAGAGAAAGTTCTGTAGAGAAAAGTCGCCCTGATAGGGAAACAAATACAGTTGAAGACAGGGGGAAAAAATAATAGGTGGTACTGCACTTGTGGCGACGCGCTCTCCCCGGGCAGAGAGAGCAGCCCGAATTTCACGCAGAGAAATCTGCTGTGGCATAAAGTTGTATAAGATAAAATAAAAAGTAAAATTAAACTATCCTAGTATATTTTCCCTCACCTTAGATCAACGTAGTTTGTTAGTTCCCCAAAAGACTTCTGGTACAGTTTGGAAAAGAAACATATGCTACAAGAAAAAAACTGACCAGCATGAGAAAGGGAACACCCCACACATCATTACAGACTTAAAAGAAAAAGAACAGACCCAGTTCCCCTCAGTTCTGACCTGTCTTCTCTCTGCCTCTTTTCCCCAGGAGGCCCCAGAACGTCTCTCTGTAGCGAGACCCCATCACGTAGTAGATGAAGAAGTTGAAGGTGAAGTTGATGTAGAGGAACCCTCCAAGATCCACAGGGTGGTCAGGTAAAGGCTCAACTCCTCTCCCCTGCTCCCACCTCTGGTAAAAAGAACCACACCACGCGGAAAAAGCAGGCCGGGGATGTACAGATGATGAAGAACACGGAATTTCCCATCAGCATTTTTGTAAGCGCCAGGTCACGTGACGACAGCGAGGAAGACGTTTCTGTCCGCCATGTCGTCATCTGACGAAGTTTGACGATAGTGATGATGGTGGCTGTTATCACTATTATCATCACACCGCCAGATATACCCAGTCCGAACAGGAACCCTCCAGACCATCAACTAAGTCTTTATGAGCTTGGTAAAAAGCTCCTTCAATTAACACGCTCATTACTGCACCAGTGACCGGGTTAGAAACACACCCCACCCTGTATTTGTAGGCCACAAGAAAATGCAGACCAAACAGTATGAAAGACACAGCAAGGATGATGAACCCCATGGTTCTAGTACGAAGCAAGGTCTGGTATTTCAAAGGGTTGATACACAGTAGCATCTCTCACAGGCAATAATCGATGACAGAACGATAGAGATGAACCCTGTACCGAAAAAGCAGACGAAATTATTGTTGATCATGTAGGCATTCCAGTGAGATTTCACAGCCTCTCCCTTCAGCAGCAGGTAGATGTTTTCAGCATCCAGGCAGAAGCAGGAGGAGAGGAACAAAGCGTCAGTGAGGGAGAGGGAGAAGAGCAAGAGGTTGACCCGATCCTTCAGCCCCTGTGTGCAGAACACCGCCATGTTGGTCAGGTTGGCCGGTAAGCCGATCACAAACAGCACCAGCAGGATGCCCAGCTTGAAGCTCTGCGCGTACTTCTCTATGCTGTCACTGACAGGTGCTGCCAGAGTTTTCCTCTTGTTGCTTTGTTGTTTCAGACGTGTTGAATATGACTCCCAGGCATATTTGTGTGTGCGGTGTGCCTTGGTTGTTGCCAGTTAGTGTGATGTTTTGAGAGCTGGTTTGACTCATTGAACTGAACGAGTTGTTTAAAGCCATGTCGCCAAGTATAGATGCCATCTGCCTTTTCAAGTTAAATTTGTGAGCTTTAACAAAAGTTCTGTAAATGGAGGTATTCCCAGAATACCAAAAACAGAATGTAATGCTTGATGTTTACTCTCTCTTAAGCATTATTCTTTTTCACTGTCCTGTTTTGAATTCATCACGTAAAGGCTTTGGTTTGGTAAGTGATAGAATACACTGAAATAAATTTACAAACGCCTGATGATGTTAGTAGCATAGGGAAGTTAACCAGCCACCCTGGTGCAGTGGTAAGCACGTTGGTTACAGACTGGGAGGTCGTGGGTTTGCATCCCTTTAGAGACAATAAGATTTTTCAGACTCTGACCAGCTCCCACCCAGAGTGAGTGGGCTATGGGCTCATTGGGAAGACTAAAACCACACAATTCAGATTCATCCGCTTTAAGGGTGTGACTTTGAGAGTGTTGCTCAAACTATCTGACCAACACTGCAGGTGTCTGTATCTCTCAAGCCTGGTTGACACCAGGACATAATTATTATGATAGAAAACGTAGAGTACTGCCCTGTCAAGTAGTATAGTCCAAGCACATGCACTACCATAGCACATCAGACATCCTCCTCATACCACTGATTACGCAAAATGGACTGCTCTGACGGGGCTCAATGCAATAAGGACTGCCTCTCATTGACTGGCTCAATGCAATAATAAGGACTGCCTCTGACTGGGTGGCTCAATGCAATAAGGACTGCCTCTGACTGGGTGG
>CM060343.1:31318985-31323985 GCA_030674155.1 Stramonita haemastoma
CTTCTTCTTCTTCTTCTTCTTCTTCTTCTTCTTCTTCTTCTCTCGTTCGCTTTTACACTGTCAGATGTGTCTGGGGAAAATAATGACATGTCCTTTCCAGCTCCTCTTGTGGGCTGTACAGCTTGGTCTGTATATATATATATATATATATATATATATATATATATATATATATATATATATATATATATATATATTTACATGTAAATGTGTGTGTGTGTGTGTGTGTGTGTGTGTGTGTGTTGTGTGTACGTGTGTGTGTGTGTGTGTGTGTTTATTTTATACCACTTTATGTCACAGCAGATTTCCCTGCGTGAAATTCGGGCTGCTCTCCCAGGGGAGAGCGCGTCGCTACGCCTACCCATTATTTTTTTTCTTTTTCCCGTCTGCAACTGTTTTTTTTTTTTTTTGTTTCCCTATTAGACTGGCTTTTTCTACATAATTTTTCCCAGGACAACTATCTTGTTGCCGTGGGTTCTTGTACGTGCGCTAAGTAATTTTGTGTAACACACGGGACCTCGGTTTATCGTCTCATCCGAAAGACTAGCACCCAGACCACCACTCATGATCTAATGGATGGGGGAGGGGGAAAGTTTTGGGCCCAAACAAGATTTGAACCTCCACACACTTCCGACCCGGACTTTTCGCTTTCTAGGCAGGCGTGTTACCTCTAAACTCCCGATCAGAACATCTTGCGCACATGTTAAATCCTGTTCTGCTTTTATTAAGAGTAGGCCATTGTGTGCCGGTGGGAACAGATGACAATATTTACAAAACTGCATACACACGGGTACTGGGTGTGAAAAAAAAAAGGACATGAGTGCTTATTCCATTATCCTCGATATAAAAGAATAAAAAAAAAAAATTTTAAAGAAATACAACACTTTTTAAAAGATTAATATAATTTTAAAATATACACATTTTAATAATAATAATAATAATAATAATAATAATATATAATAATAATAATAATAATAATAATGATAATAATAATAATAATAATATTATAATGATGATGATGATGATGATGATGATGATGATGATGATGATGATGATGATGATGATAATAATAATAATAATAATAATAATAATAATAATAATAATGATAATAATAATAATAATAATAATAATAATAATAATAATAATAATAATAATAATGATGATGATGATGATGATGATGATGATGATGATGATGATGATGATGATGATGATGATGATGATGACGACGATAATAATAATAATAATAATAATAATAATAATAATAATAATAATAATAATAATAATGATGATGATGATGATGATGATGATGATGATGATGATGATGATGATGATGATGATATTAATAATAATAACAATAATAATAATAATAATAACAACAACAACAATAATAATAATAAACCCACAAGAATCTTGCCCTATCTCTGCTGGTTGGACCTGTTGATTGCTGTTGAACGAGCTTACGGTTGGCTATCAGAGGTAGGATTCAGATTCTGTCTACTTGACAATCACGGTAGGAGCAGATGACAACAACATTACCAACAAAAACAAACACCCAGCATGCACACAGGTGTCGTGTTTAGACACCATCCCTGAGGAAAAATCGGGGAGCTGGAGTCCCCAGGGTGGTTCGGGGCTGTATTATGTCAACGTTCTGGTGGCTCCTGTGACGGAACTGGAACCATTCGTATCGGCAACAACAAAAAAAGAGATTGCCTTTCTAATGGACCATTCCAGTGACTTGGAGGGGGGTAGGGGGGATCTGCTGCATGGGTAACAGCTTGCCCTCCATACTTATTGACCCAGGCTTTGTGTTCTAGAGCCTCAGCAACACAAGGCTGCAACAGGGCTCTGAGCGCATGGGAAGTAATCAAGTGATCTGCTTACCGCCCCCTCTCCATCACATCCACCACCGGCCAACTCGAACCGCGTCCCGAGGTACAATTAAATGAAAAGTGTATTTGAGGCTGAAGCCAGTAGCTAGCCCCCAACTCCTTTTCCATCCTGTCGCCGACGCGATTTTGTAACAGAGTGGAGATACAGGATCTGCCACACCTCTGTACAACTTCTCGGCTGTGACAGCACTGTCAGACAGTGAGGAGACATGGCCTCTAGCCTGTAAAGAGGCTGCATAAATTCTTAGATTCTGTATTTTACTGCGAACGGCAAAGTGTACGAAACGAAGGGTTTTCAACCACCACACAATTCACAGTATAGTATAGTATAGTATAGTATAGTATAGTACAGTACAGTACAGTACAGTACAGTACAGTACAGTACAGTACAGTACAGTACAGTACAGTACAGTACAGTACAGTATAGTATAGTATAGTATAGTATAGTATAGTATAGTATAGTATAGTATAGTATAGTATAGTATAGTATAGTATAGTATAGTATAGTATAGTATAGTATAGTATAGTATAGTATGGTGTTTTGATATGTCATATTATATTACATTACATCATAACATATAAATCATATTGTATTGTATTATATTATGTTATGTTATGTTATGTTATGTTATGTTATATTATATATTACATTACATTACATTACATTACATTACATTATATATTATATTTATATTATATTATTTATATTATATTATATTATATTATATTATATTATATTATATATATATTATATTATATTATATTATATTATATTAAACCAAGGCAAAGGTAATCGTGTCCCAGAACCTGTGTGGTCGTAGGGGAGCGAGGCATCAGAGACCTCAGCTTTATAGGGGGCCAGTATGTTGAGAGCGGCACCCATCTCTTTCTCCCTCGCTGCTTTACCTTCCCTGACCCTAAAGAGGGCAGGTACCCATTGACAGCTGGGTGGACTGGGGGACTGCACTAAAGCCAAGGCGCGCAAACGGTCACCCATCTAGTTTGGTAACCACGCTGGATGCTGTTTAATCTTAGCTTGGAGAGAGCGAGTGCACTGACCACTGAGCTATCCCCTCTCAAATATATGATATGATATTAAACTCCGTAGCACTATATTAGTCAAATAACATTAGGTCACATCATACTATACTACGTTAAATATCGACCTAAATTATGATATTACATCACATTAAAGTACAGGGCATCTCATTGCACTATATAGCATCATATTACTAAATTGTATCACATCATATAAAATCATGTGATAAATCATATATTTCACTGAATCACATCATATCATTATTGCATCACATTACGTAACATCACTTTTTTTTTCTTTTTTTTTTTCTTTTTAAATTATTATCTTCATCATTATAGTCCAAAATATTACATTCAACTGCAGTGAATTGCTCGCGCGTTGTGATGCCATAGGCTCTTTCAGTATAAATGTCATCTCCCACCTTCTGGGGAAAAAATCTGTGCTAGAAATTTTCCTTTTCTATCACTCTCTTCGTTTCTGTCTTTCTCCATTCTTTTCTACCAGCCCTTTTTTTTTGTTTATTTTCTACCTTCCCAGTCTATTCTCCTGCCCTTTTTTAAGAAGCGAATCTTTCAGATATTTCGTTTGTCATTATATGACATTTTGTCTGGGGTTTTTTTGTTGTTTTTTGTTCTGGCGACCATGTAGTGATGGTGTAAATAGTGGGGATGGGCACAGGATGTCCATTCTGCGGTGGTATTTTCCTATGTGGCATTTTTCTTATGCATTCTTTTTTCTGTACTCTCAGTGGATCGGTGGTGGTCTAGAGATAACGTCCCTGCCTAGAAAGTGAAAAGTCCGGGTCGGAGTGTGCGGTGGTTCGAATCCCGTTTGGGCCCAAAACTTTCACCCTCATCCACTAGACCATGAGTGGTGGTCTGGGTGCTAGTCTTTCAGATGAGAGAATAAATCGAGGTCCCGTGTGTTACACATCATTATTTAGCGCACGTAAAAGAATCCACGGCAACAAGGGAAAAAAGCCACTCTGGTAGGGAAACCCAATACAGTTGCAGAGAGAAAAAAAAAAAAATGGGCGGCGCTGCACTTGTGGCAACGCGCTCTCCCCGGGAGAGTATCCTGAATTTCACACAGGGAAATCTGCTCTGACATAGTGGTATAAAATAAATGTTAAAAATAAAAAATAAATGTTCGTTATGATCTTTTTTTCAGCTTGTATGTAGCCTGGGAAACATTGACCTTCACACAGCCCTCCACTGATTCTTGTTTTCGTAAATCTCTTATCCCAGTGATGCATCAATTTATCTTCTTTCTTTATTTTTTTTTTTTATCGAGGATAATGGAAGAACCACGGATGCGATTTTTTTAATATCCAATCCCCCTCTGTATGCAGTTTTGTAAATTTTGCCATCCGTTCCCACGGGCACACAACGGCCTACTCTTCCGAAAAGCGGAACAGGATTTAAGATGTGCCCAAGATGTTCTGCGTGCGTGCGTACGCACACGGGACCTCGGTTTATAGTCTCATCGAAGGACTTTTTTGGGGAGTGGAGTCAATACTTACATTAACCCCAGTGGAATACATCTTGAACGGGATTTGAACCGGGGATCGTCAGATTGCCAGCGCAATGTTCAAACCACTAGGCTATTCCCGTCCCGCTCCCCCCCCCCCCCCCCCCCCCCTTTCCACAGTCAATTCTCCCAATGTCTGTCCTCATGTGGTAGATTCTCAACAGCAACAAAAAGAACAAGCAAATCATCGTCCTGTGGATCTAGATAGAGAATACTCAGGTGGAAAGGGAGATGGCGTCCATGTTTGGAGAGATGGTTTGGAACGATTCTTTTACTTCTGCCAGTCCCAGCAATGTTGCTAACGGTACGCAAAATGGCGCATCACTGACAGAACTTTGCCTAGGGGTTCTGTTTAACGTAACGGTGAAACCCCGTGACGTTGTCCTCTGACGACAGTGACGTCAGCCAGACGGTGGAGAAGTACGCGCAGAGCTTCAAGCTGGGCATCCTGCTGGTGCTGTTTGTGATCGGCTTACCGGCCAACCTGACCAACATGGCGGTGTTCTGCACACAGGGGCTGAAGGATCGGGTCAACCTCT
>CM060343.1:31336485-31363985 GCA_030674155.1 Stramonita haemastoma
GCACATGCGCATGCATGCACACCAACACACACACACACACACACACACACACACACACACACACACACACACACTCACTACAATGACTTACAAAATTTCCAAGACAAATTTTTTTTCTTCAAAAATCCAGTACTACTTCACATGCAGCCAGCCATCACTGGATATATACTCAAAAACAATACACACCACACATCTTTTTTTTTTCTTCTTGAAAATTTTTTTTTTTACATCTAACACATTCAAAAGCAGTTATACACCTCAGCTGCTGTGTTAATTATGAATCAACAACGCGTGTGTACAGCGTAGGATACACAGCAATCCATGACCCATGCAAGTTTGGTTTGTTTGTTTTTCTGTGGGTTAACTACAGCGGCAACAGACAGCATGCCAGAACAAGGCTCTCTTAAAACAAAAGCTGTCAGTTCTCAAGCTTTTAAAGAGCGAAAATACAACACATGCTGACAATGTAATGATGATGATGATAATATTCATAATCATAATGATAATAATAACAATATAACAAATGGAAGTTATTCAGCACTGTATTTTGTAAAAAATCAAATCAAAGCGCTTGCATTCAACCTATCCTTACACATGCGACCAATAATAATCAACAGTTTTAACAAATTCTAATGCGCTCACTCTCTCTCTCTCTCTCTCTCTCTCTCTCTCTCTCTCTCTCTCTCTCTCTCTCTCTCTCTCTCTCTCTCATACACACACACACACACACACATTCACTCACATACACTCACTCACTCACGCACAACACACACTCTCTCTCTCAACTATCCTTACACAGCAACATCTCTCTCACAGCAATCCACGCTCACTCTCTCTCTCTCTCTCTCTCTCTCTCTCTCTCTCTCTCTCTCTCTCTCTCTCTCTCTCTCTCTCTCCTCTCCCTCGCTCAGCTCACTCGCTCGCTCGACTCGCTCACTCACTCATCACACACTCACTCACTCACTCACACTCACTCACACTCACTCACTCACACTCACTACACACACTCACTCACTGCACAGGCTTCTGTTTAACTCACTCCCTACCAACCAGTGTGTGATCACAGGATTTGACCTTCAGATTTTTTTTCTCGCTCAATGACATCAACTTCTGTACAAAAAATCTGGCAGCTGGCTTTCAACTTGACCTTCCACCTACCTACATGTCAACAACAAACCCTGAAAATCTCATGTACCTGCGTTGAGTATCTTTTTAGTTATGATTTTTCTTTTATACTCATCAACACAAATGGCCAGTATGCAAGAGATACACATAGTAAAAATTGGCCACCTCAAGACCTCTTTGGTTTTGGAGATTTAAAAAATTTTGATATTTGCAAGGCAAGGTGGGAGGCGCTTATTTTTCTTTCTTTTTTTTTTTTTTGCTGCCTCATCTTTTGTAATGTCCCCATCCTGCTGTTCCCACACCACTCATTTCAATCTCCCCACCACAGCAATACCCAGATTCGTTATGTCTCATCTTCAGGGTCAGGAGTCCACAAGGAGCCCATCAATATCAGGCCGCTGTGGGGTCACCAGCTGTTGTCTTCTTTGGAGGGGGGGGAGGGAGGAGGGGAATGAGTGCTCTGACCACCCAGCTATCCTGTCCCCTATTAACATCTTGTGTCCATGTAGAAAAGAAAAAAAAATCCATCTTCTGAGGATGAGCCATTAGCCAACTATAGTCAAAGGCAAAAATACCCAGCATGCATGTTACAGCCGGGAGAGGGATAAACTCCGCCAACCAGATTCAACTCACAGCACTGCATGAACAGATCAGCGCAGTGGAAAGCCCTGACGACTCCTCAAGGAGTTATGGGAGTTCTAAAAAAGTCAGTCAGCCACACAGCACAAGGTGAAGTGAAGTATGGTACAGTACAGCAAAGCGAAAGAGAGAGTTTTCCACCAGTGGAAAAAACCTTGTGGCCCCTCTACACAAAAACTGCTATAACAGGCACTTCATACTGATCACAACGCACCAATCCAACATAACTTAGTCAAGGGCCCAGGGCCCAGTGCTAAAACCAGCAAGCCCTTTCCTTTTACTAAGTTCCAAGTGTGGTCAGTTCCTGCTAGGAATAGCACCAGCTATTTCACCCTAGGGGCCTACCTCCTGCATGCAAATTCCCTCACCTCACCGAAAACCCCATGCACCACTCTCTCTCTCTACACAGGTCTACCATTCTCATCTCTTAGCCCCATGCTGTTAATGGAGGAGGAAGAAAGAAAGAAAGAAAGAAAGAAAGAAAGAAAGAAAGAAAGAGAAGAAAGAAAGAAAGAAAGAAAGAAAGAAAGAAAAGAAAGAAAGAAAGAGCAAGGGAAACATAAAACACAGAGAGAGAGAGAGAGAGAGGAGAGAGAGAGAGAGAGAGAGAGAGAGAGAGAGAGAGGAGAGAGAGAGAGAGAGAGAGAGAGAGATTGATTTATTCCTTTATATCCAGGATAATGGAATAAGCACTCTTGTGCTTTTTTACATCCAGTCCCCGTACGTAGCAGTTTTGTAAATGTCATCTGTTCCACCGGCACACGATGGCCTACTCTTACGAAAAGCGGAACAGGATTTACGTGTGCGCAAGATGTTTTGCGCGCGTTCGACACACGAGGCCTCGGTTACAGTCTCATCGAAGAAGAGAGAGAGAGAGAGAGAGAGAGAGAGAGGAGAGAGAGAGAGAGAGAGAGAGCAGAGAGAAGACAGAAAGACAGACAGACAGACAGACAGACAGACAGACAGACAGACAGACAGAAGACAGAGAGATCTACTACAACTTGGGCAGCAGACGATAGAATAGGAGTACGGAAAGAAAGGACAAAAAAACCTTGTTAGGATATTATGAAGCTTCGGATGAAGAAACGGGCAGAAATTTACAGAGGGAAGAAGAAGGGGGGGGGGGGGGGGGGGGGAAGAAAGGGGAAGAGAAAAGAGAGAGGAGAAAGGGAGAGACCCCCCCCTAAAACAAAGAAAGAAGTATAACCACAGACCCAATGATACAAATCGACACAACAAAATGAGTATCACTCCATCTAATTTTGGGGTGGGGGTAAGGGGCAGGGAGGCGTTATGCTGTGTTAGAGCGTATGCGCCAGAGAGCAACCATGCCGAATTGAGAGAGCAGCATACCTTCCCCCCTCATGCTTAGTAGCCAAACAGCCAGCCAGCCAACTAACCAGCCAGCCAACTTACCAGCCAGCCAACAACCAGCCAGCCAGCCAACCAACTAGCCAGCCACCAACTAGCCAGCCAACCAACCAGCCAGCCAACAACTAGCCAGCCAACCACTGACCAGCCAGCCAACTGACCAGCCAGCCAACTGACCAGCCAGCCAGCCAACTGACCAGCCAGCCA
Organism: Stramonita haemastoma; assembly: GCA_030674155.1. Lineage (NCBI taxonomy): Eukaryota > Metazoa > Mollusca > Gastropoda > Neogastropoda > Muricidae > Stramonita > Stramonita haemastoma. The sequence goes on from CM060343.1 coordinate 31,339,828, forward strand.
ACTGACCAGCCAGCCAACCAACCAGCCAGCCAGAGCAAGGCAGAGCAGGGAAGGAAAAAAAAAAAAAAAAAAAAAATCCTCAAACCAACAAAGCTCTCTAACCTTGACCTTCCAACCCCACAGGCTGCGACCCCGACCCTGACCCCGACGACGGTGACCTTGACCGTCCCATCAGCCCCTCGGGTTCCAGGTGCGGAGGCTGGAGGACGGATCCCGCGTCCTCCATCGTCTGCGAGCCTGCAGACTCCACGCTGCGACTGCGAGACGACGAGAAGATGCCGCCATGGACACCGTTGCCATTGACAACGACAACGATGCCCCCCCGCTTTCCGTCAGCACGGGAGCTTGGGAAGGGCTGGGCGACTTGGCCGCGTCCTCCCCCCCCCTCCCCCCCCTTCACCACCCCCCTCCTTCCTCTCTTTCTCTTTCTCCTCCCCCTCCTCCTCTCCCCCAGGTGAACTACCCAACATATAAACCCCACCTGTCGATCCGGCCGCCGGTGTAGTAGTAGTAGTAGTAGTAGTAGACGACGGTTGCTGCTGCTGCGGTTGTTGTTGCGGTTGCGGTTGCTGCTGCGGTGGTTGTTGTGGTTGCTGCTGTTGCTGCTGGGGTGGTGCAGGTTGAGACGAGACGACGACAGCGCGGCAGGAGCAGGAGCAGGAGCAGCAGCTGGTGGTAGCAGTAGCGGTGGGTGTGGGTGTTTGGTGGAGACTGGGGGCGGGGCCGGGGATCCTTGATTGATGGCTGTGGCCTGCACCTGGGGACCTGGGGGGGCAGGGGGGAGCCATGCATGGCGTAACTCCCCTGGCTGACTGCCGCGGCCAGGGCTGGGTTCTGTGACGCCGCGCTGCTGGGCTGGGCTGGGGTTGCTGTAGTGGCGGCGGGGTGGTGGTGGTGGTGGTGGAGGGGGATTGAGCTGAGGCTCCTGCTGTTGGGGGAGAGAGAGAATATGAATGAATGAATGAATAAATGAATAAATGATATGAATGAATGAATGAATGAATGATCTTTATTTTTCAGGGTTACAGTGTAAGCATTTACATACTTTTTTTTCATCCAGGGCCCTTGCCCTGATCAGAGAGAGAGAGCGAGAGCGAGAGCGGAGAGCGAGAGACAGAGACAGAGAGAGAGAGAGAGACAGAGAGAGAGAGAGAGACACAGAGACACAGAGAGAGCGAGAGAGAGAGACAGAGACAGAGAGAGAGAGAGAGAGAGAGAGAGAGAGAGAGGGAGAGAGAGAGAGAGGAGGGGGGGGGGGAGAGGAGAGGAGAGGGGGGGGGGGAGAGAGAGGAGAGGAGAGGGAGAGAGAGAGATGAGAGAGAGAGAGAGAGAGAGAGAGGAGAGAGGAGAGGAGAGAGAGAGAGAGAGAGAGAGCAAAATCATTCCAAAGTGGTCTTTTTCTTTACCATCTTTTTTTTCTTTTTGTTTTTCTTCTTTCAAAAACTATTTATCCGATTGTTTTACATTAGCTGTTCAGCATTCTTCTTCTTCTTTTTAAGACACATACTCACCACACACCCTACCTTTCACTCACACTCTTGCAACTCCCTCCCTCCCTACCTCCCCAACCATCCACCACTACCTTAAAACACACACACTCCTCCCCCCATCTAACTACACACACACACACACACACACATGCGCACTCACACACATACAACCCCCCCCCCTCCCCCAACACACACACACAAACACAAACACCCCCCCCCAACACCACACACCCTCCCTCACACACACACACAACCCCCACCCACCCACCCACACACACACACACACAACACCCCACCACACACACACAACACACACACAACACACACCACACCCCACACACACACCACCACACACACACACACACACACAAACACCCCCCCCCACACACACTCTCACCCACCACCACACACACCATCACACACACCAACATCCCCCCCCCCCCCCCCCCACCCCCCCCACCCTCCCCCCCCCCCCCCCCCCCCCATTCCTCCCCCCCCACCCCTCCCACCCATCCACCTACCCTGATCAGGGGAGGAGGCAGGGGGTTGCTGTCGCTGCTCGGCGGCCAGTTGAGAAATGGCGATCTGTCGTGCGCGGTATTCTGCAGCCCGGATCTGCTCCAGGTGAAACTGCTGCCTCTCCTGCAGCAGCTGCTGCCTCTGGTACTCCAGCTGTCACCACAAGTCACAGGTTACAGGTAACATTACAGGTAACATGTTACAGGTAACAGGTTACAGGTCACAGGTTACAGGTCACAGGTACAACAGAGGGGCATTCATCACTGTCAGTGATGACAATCTTTGTATCTATGTATCTTATTTGATAGGGGGCGGAATAGCTCAGTGGTCAGGGCACTCGCTTCCCCACCCCACCCCCTCAAAGTCAAAGTTAAACAGCATTGAGTGTGGTTACCAAGGTGGATGGGTGACTGTTTGCGTGCCTTGGGCAGGGTTTATACAGACTTGGCGGTTATAAAATAAGGGCCTTTTCAGGGGTTTTTAAGGGCCTTTAAATCCAAATTTAGGGCCTATCCCTAGGGTATCAAAACTATATCAACCTGCTTACATGTTTACTTTGATAACTTCATCTCAAACTCATGTGAGCAAAGTCTCCTTGAGTAAAACTACATGATGGATGTTGACACAAATTAAAGTTCTAGAGCAGAATGTCTCAGTTCAATCATAGATACCACCATGAATTAAAATCCTCACACAGTAAAACTTCAAGTCACGGTGGTGTGATGAAAGTCTCCATGTTTTTGAAATACCAAGCAAGAGGAGAACTGAAATAAGCGTCTCTGATTTTAACCCTTATCCCCCTGCTGCGCCCATTAGCGCCCCTTTATAAAGTAACCCTGTAGCGCCCTCAGTTTTTTGTGTATTGACTACTGAAAGGTGTAAAAATTACTTCCCTTTGACACAAGTTTCACAGTGAATGTGAACTGTGTGACCCCAGGGGTATAAGGGTTAAGATATTTTTCACAAACCAACGTGCGCACGCGCGCACGTGTGTGCATGTGTGTGTGTGTGTACTCACGGCTTCCCTCTCCCTGTCCATGATGGTCTCCAGCTCCTCGAAGTGGCGCAGTTTGATCTCCAGCTTCTTCATCTGCGTCTCCACCAGCAGCGCCACCAACGACTTGATCTTCCGCTCCTCCACGCTGCCAGGTGCTGGGGACACACAGAGTGGTGTAGTGTTATGTTTATTACTTATTTATTTATTTATTTATTTATTTATTTATTTATTCTTTTGTATCAAGGATAACAGAATAAGCAATCATGTGCTTTTTTTTCATCCGGTCCCCGTGTGTATGCAGTTTCGTAAATGTTGTCATCTGTTCCCACCGGCACACGATGGCCTACTCTTGTGAAAAGCGGAACAGGATTTAACGTGTGCACAAGATGTTCTGCGAGCGTTCGCACACGGGGCCTCCGTTTTAAGTCTCATCCGAAGGACTGTGTTTTGTATCGCGTGTAGTGCTGCTGTTATTAGTGTTGTTGTTATCTTTGGTGTTGTGTGTAGTGCTGCTGTTATTAGTCAGGGTTCGCGCTAGGATTTTTTAAAACCGGTACTGCGAGTTGCCATTTCAGAGACATCTTGACCAACTCCCCCTAAATCGGTCCCCAGAAAATAAAATCCGGTACGTACTGTGAACAAAACGAAACTAATCAGTGAGGGGGTGGGGGAGGGGGGGATTGTTGGGCAGCAAAACTAAATCTAAATTGAACGCGAATCTCTCAGACTTTGACTGCCGTGCTGCTTGCTGCCACTCGCTTCTTGGGCATGAAGCCACGAAGGAAATAGGATTTTTTTTTCTAGCGCCTGTGCCACTAGTGTGCACTGTCCGTGTCAGTCTGTTGTGACTTATATTCTTCTTTCTTGTTTCTATGCTTAGCGCTCATCTATATCTAGATCTTTGTTCAATTTAGATTTGGTTTTCGACTCTTCTCTCTGAAAGCAACGCGCAAATTCATAGTCATAGACCCTCGCTTTTCGCTTTTCGTAAGAGCAGGCCGTTGTGTGCTGGTGGGAACGGATTACATTTACAAAACTGCATACACACGGGGACTGGATGTGAAAAAGCACAGGAGTGCTTATTCCATTATCCTCGATATAAAAGATTAAGAGAATACAGAATAAATAAATCTAGGCCCCATTTACTCAATGTGAATGGAAGTCGCTGTCATGCCGAGAAGAGCGCGAAGCTCTATTCTTTCACAGTAAAGCTTGCTGTTCTGCGTGCTAGGCTAATGAGGCTGGCGCTAAAGATGTTAGTCGGAAGGGATGGGAAGGGGTAGGTGCGGTAAGCACAGTACAGGCCCATGACAGACTGTCAGAAAACGTCACTTCAGACTTTTTTTTGGAGACGGAAATCTAATCGGTCACAGGCAAACAGAACCGGTACGCGGTACCGGCTGCTTCGAAAATTTTCGGTATTCCCTGTTTATAATCGGTAAAATACCGACAATTACCGGTTATCGCGAACCCTGTTAGTGTTGTTGTTATCTTTGGTGTTGTGTGTAGTACTGCTGTTATTAGTGTTGTTGTTATCTTTGGTGTTGTGTGTAGTGCTGCTGTTATTAGTGTTGTTGTTATCTTTGGTGTTGTGTGTAGTGCTGCTGTTATTAGTGTTGTTGTTATCTTTGGTGTTGTGTGTAGTGCTGTTGTTATTAGTGTTGTTGTTATCTTTGGTGTTGTGTGTAGTGCTGCTGTTATTAGTGTTGTTGTTATCTTTGGTGTTGTGTGTAGTGCTGCTGTTATTAGTGTTGTTGTTATCTTTGGTGTTGTGTGTAGTGCTGCTGTTATTAGTGTTGTTGTTATCTTTGGTGTTGTGTGTAGTGCTGCTGTTATTAGTGTTGCTGTTATCTTTGGTGTTGTGTGTGTAGTGCTGTTATTATTAGTGTTGTTGTTATCTTTGGTGTTGTGTGTAGTGCTGTTGTTATTAGTGTTGTTGTTATCTTTGGTGTTGTGTGTAGTGCTGTTGTTATTAGTGTTGTTCTTATCTTTGGTGTTGTGTGTAGTGCTGTTGTTATTAGTGTTGTTGTTATCTTTGGTGTTGTGTGTAGTGCTGTTATTATTAGTGTTGTTGTTATCTTTGGTGTTGTGTGTAGTGCTGTTGTTATTAGTGTTGTTGTTATCTTTGGTGTTGTGTGTAGTGCTGTTGTTATTAGTGTTGTCTTTGGTATCGTTTGTAGTACTCTGTTATTAGTGTAACAGTGTTATTAGGGGAACAGCTTACCCTCCATACTTACTTACCCAGGCTTTGCGCTCTAGAGCCTAGAACCCAACTCCATCATTTTCCAAGACTGACGGATGCCTACTAGCTGTCTCAACACAAATGCCTCAAGAGGACTCACATACACACTTTTCTCTTTCCCTCCCCCCCTAGATAGATGACTTGATGAAAAAAAAAAAGCAAATCAATGCTTATTCAATGAACCATCTGGAAATTAAAAAATTTGACTTTGACTTTGACTTTGACTTTGACTTTCACACACACACACACACACACACACACACACACACACACACACACACACACACACACACACACACACACAACAACAACAACAACAACAACAACAACAACAACAACAACAAACAACAACAACAACAGACAGACAGACAACCGTTACCACCCACCTTAGCTTTCACGGCAGCGGCTGACAATGCGGCAGCAGCAGCAGTTGCGATGTTGGCAGAGGCGTCGTCTTTAGGGGCCACAACTGCCGAGTTTTCGTCCGTCTCCATCTTGCTTTCTCCCCCCTCCTTCTTCTTCTCCTGCCCCCCTTCCTCCTTCTTTCCCTCCCCACCTTCCTCCTCCCCGCTCGTTCCCTTGGCCGTTGCTGTTGTTCCGTTGACCTCTGCCCCCTCTGTTTTCTCCTCTTTCTTCGTCTCCGAGGCAGCGGCGTCTTCTTTTTCCTGACCCTGTTAGTGAAAAAAACCCACCCACAAATGAAGCCTTCAGTGCCTTGGCTTTGTCTATCACAGCTCTTGATTAAATAAAACCATTGACGCTGGGGGTAACAGCAAAAGTGAGAGGCTATATGTATGATCAGAGGCTTTCCCACTCATGGAATTCCACTTTACAGCTTAGTCTTTTAGTGATTGACTATTACTCTCAAAAAGTCCTTTGGTTGAGACTATGAACCGAGGTGCCCTGTGTGAGCACACGCAGAACATCTTGAGTACATGTTAAAACCTGTTCTGCTTTTCGGAAGAGTAGGCCAATGTATGGCCTGTGGGAACAGGGTGAACATTTTTTTTTTTTTACAAAACTGCATACACACAGGGGACTGGATGTAAAAAAAAAACCCAAAAACATACAAGTGCCTCTTCCAATATCCTCTCGCAAAACAAGAACATAAAAATAAAAACAAATAAAGTCAGGGTTGTTTTTTTTTAAATGAGATAAAGGCAGGACAAATTCCTCTACTTACTTTCTTGTCCTCTTCGGTCTTGTCTTCTTTCTCTTCTTTCACTTTGCTGTCGGCGATGGTTTCTTCTTTCTTCTCTTTGTCTTCCTCCTTCTTTTCCTCGTCCTTTCCTTCTTCTTCCTTCTTTCCTTCAGCGGGGATGTCAGTGTCCATGGGTTCTTCCTTCGACTGCAACAACAACGGCTACAATCACAAGAATATGTAGAATATTGCAAATATGTGAAAAATATATATATATATATATAACACAACATGATAACAATATTGGAGTTTTTTTTTTTTTTTTTTTTGGGAGAGGGGGGTTTGGGGGGGGGGGGGGGGGTTGTTTGTTGTGTTAAGAAAAAGGAACTTTGAGGGGTGAGAGTCACATAAAAACAATTGTGGGTGCAAACTGTGGTATCTTCATAACCTTTCCAGGATGTCTGGGGTTTGAATTTGATGTGTTTAGAATACTGTAAAGGTAAAGGTGTCCCATAACCTGTGTGGTCACTGAGGAGTGAGGTATCAAAGACCTCAGCTTCTCTAGGGGCCAGCATATTGAGGGCAGTGCCCACCTCCTCCCCCTCGCTGCTTTACCTTCCCTGACCCGAAAGAGGGCAGGTATTCATTGACAGTTGGGTGAACTGGGGGGGACTGTACTGAAAACAAGGCGCGCAAATGGTCACCCATCCAACTGGTAAACACACTCAATGCTGCTTAGCCTTAGCGTGGGGAAAGTGAGTGCTCTGACCGCTGACCTATCCCGTCCCCACACATAACAGCAACAACAAAAAAAAGAAAACAAAAATGTGTGCAATAAGGAATTTTCAAAATGATGAAAATTATTTTTTAAATCAACCACTCACCTTCTCTTCCTTTTTCTCAGCAGCCTCCTCTTTCTTCTCCTCTTTGGTTTCGTCCGTCTTCGCTCCCTCTTCTGCAAAGATCGTACAACAAACTTTACTCACTCTACATCCATAATGCACAAATCTAACATCACTCAATAGGGCCTAGTCAAGAGTGCTAAACTTAGCGCATCCCTTCCATGTACCTAGTCCATGTGGGGTCAGCTCCTGCTAAAAATAGCACCATCTGGGCTGGGATGGGATGGGATGAGATAATTAGCAGCTGAGAGGAGCGGAAAGTGGGGGATACTGACAGCTGTGCACCTTTTTGTTTTTTTCCTCCCCATACAAGCTCCCAGGTTCCCTATTGGCAAGAGTGTTGTGTATGCAACCAGATTCTGCCTACCACGGAGGTAGTAGCCTCCTTCTATCTTCAAGGGTGTGATGTCTAAACACGACATCTGTATGCATGAGGGTTTTGTTTGGTTTTTTAATTTTGTCATCCATTCCTACCCACACATAATGATCAATTCTTCTGAAAACGGGCACAATGGGTTTTAAAGCGGGTACACAATGTTGTATGTAGGTTCACATGTGACCTCGATTCATAGTCTCATCCAAAGGATTTTCAGGGCAGTGGAGCACTGCAGTACTGGTGTAAACTCCAGGGGAAAATCCCCTCAAAATATGCCTTGGTGGTGACTCAAACCCTGGCTGTCAGATCACAAGCCCAACACTCTGACCACCAGGCTATCCCGCCCCCAGATTTACTTGTTAAGTAATGACTCCATTCAGTCTGCAGCATCATGAAATTTCGCTCATATGACAAGACAACAATAGTTGCCATCTGACAGTTTAACAACAACAAGATTATTTGCAATCCTTGCTACAATGAATTTTTACAGCATCTACAAACAACAAAAAAGAACAGCAAAAAAACAACAATCCAATTCGATCATGTTGCTTATAGCCCGCCAACCACACAGACCATATCAGGGCTGTCACCTCATCAAATTTGAAACTCAGTTTAAAAACTGTGCAACTATATACAGATTAAAACGGGGTATAAAACCAACTCTACTCAGGGTTCGTGATAACCGGTGTGATGGTGCCGAGAGGTAAGGAATAGACAGGTTAGGGAAAGAGTGGAACAACAATTCTAAAGCAACAATTCTCAAGCAACGAATTGGGCAACAGAAGACTCAGGGGAAGACGGTAGCTGGCTGGTCATTCTTTATTTGTTACTCAGCATTCAGGTACAGGTGAAGACCGTCTTATGAAGAAGACAAAACCTCTAACTTGAGGATGCTTATTTAAAGATACAAAGTGTCTCGCAATTTACAGGTGTCAGAAAACAGTAGTACTACACATCAATAAAATTACATGGAATATTATCTAATCAAGTCTCCCGTCGCGCTAAGTCTAGCACACTACATCTCGCATACAAACAATATTATTTACAAAATCTCTTACTCATTCACACACACACACACACGCGCACGCACGCACACACACATGCATACACACATGGGAGATAACTCCCCGTCGCGCTGTCTCACACGCTAGCTCGCTGTCTCGCACGCTAGCTCGCCGTCTCGCACGCTAGCTCTACGGGTACTAGATCTACTGCGCCTGGCTACACCGGTAATTGTCGGTATTTTACCGATTGTAAAAAGGGAATACCGGAAATTTTCGAAGCAGCCGGTACCGCGTACCGATTCTGTTTGCCTGTGACCGATTAGATTTCCGTCTCAAAAAAAAAAAGTCTGAGGTGACATTTTCTGACAGTCTGTCATGCGCCTGTACTGTGCTTACGCACCTACCCCTTCCCACCCCCTTCCGACGAACTCTTATCTTTGGAGCCAGCCTCATTAGCCTAGCACGCAGAACAGCAAGCTTTACTGTGAAAGAATAGAGCTTCGCGCTCTTCTCGACATGACAGTGACTTCCATTCACAATGAGTAAATGAGGCCTAGATTGATTTATTCTTTATTCTTTTAATCTTTTATATCGAGCATAATGGAATAAGCACTCCTGTGCTTTTTTACATCCAGTCCCCGTGTGTATGCAGTTTTGTAAATGTCATCTGTTCCACCGGCACACGATGGCCTACTCTTACGAAAAGCGAAGGGTCTATGACTATGAATTTGCGCGCTGCTTTGAGAGAGAAGAGTCGAAAACAAAATCTAAATTGAACGAAAGATCTAGATGAGCGCTAAGCATAGAAACAAGAAAGAAGAATATAGGCCTAAGTCACACGAATGATGTGCAAAACAACAGACTGACACAGACAGTGGCACAGGCGCTAGAAAAAAAATCCTATTTCCTGCGTGGCTTCGTGCCCAAGAAGCGAGTGGCAGCAGCACGGCAGTCAAAGTCTCTGAGAGATTTGCGTTCAATTTAGATTTAGTTTTGCTACCGAACAACCCCCCCCCCCCTCCCCACCCCCTCACTACAGTACGTACCGGATTTTATTTTCTGGGGACCGATTTTGGGGGAGTTGGTCAAGATATCTCTGAAATGGCAACTCGCAGTACCGGTTTTAAAAAATCCTAGCGCGAACCCTGTCTACTGTCCTTGCTTGTTTCGACGCCCGGTCAACCATAAGGGTCAGCCCAGGACGGGCACCGTGTTGTGGGAAAACCCACATCGATCACATAAAAGGAGATAAAACCAAAACCAGATTCCTTTAAACAACCTTCTTAGAGACCAGCTATACCACTTTCACTCATACCAGACAGAAAAAGCCAGATTCTCTCAAGACGTTAAAAATGGTGTCTGGTGGAACATCATAAAAAAAGAATCTTTAGGGAGTCAACCAACAAAACAAAGGATCTTTAGGGAAACAAACAAACAAAAAACAACAAAAACCAACAACAAAAAACAAAAAAGAAACCTGCTGGTTCTGCCTCAGTCCCAGCAATGCTGGTGTCACTCAAGCTACCACAATAATAAAATAACAACAGCAAGAATATATATACTTTTGTTATACAATAATAACCACGCTCCATGCTGCTTAACCCTGGCTGAGGGACAGCGAGTGCTCTGACCACTGAGCTATCCTGTCCCCACCAACAAACAAACAAAAAAAGCCTGAACCAAACCTGCTGGTTCTGCCACAGTCTGGCAATGACGGAGTCACTCAGGCCATACTCTTTCAACAACAACAAAAAGCACCAATAAACAAACAACAAAAACTAACAACAAATAAACAACAATTACAAACAATAACAAATGAACAAACAACAACAAAAACCAACAACAAACAACACCACAAACCAACAATAATAAAGAAAAAAACAACACAAACAATAAACAAACAACACGCAAACAACAACACAATTACAAACAAAATACAAAAAAACAAACAACAAGTCACAACCAAAAATAACAAATAATTCAACAAAAGAACCAAACAACAAAAAAATATGACAAACAAAAAACAACCAACAAACAACAACACCCACAAACAAAAAAAACCCAAAGCCCCAAACCTGCAGGCTCGGCCACGGTCCCAGCAATGCCGGTGTCACTCAGGCCATACTCGGCCGTCACAGGCCGGCCTTCTTTGGCCGCGTCGGCCACCATCTTGGTGTGGGCATCCACCAGAGTGGGGGGCACCTCGTCCTTCATGCGCGAAAACTCATCAAGGGCGGCTTTGGCTGCGGCACTGGCCACGCGAGGGTCGACCACAGAGGCCAGGAAAGCCACAGTGGACATGATGGGGTTGCCCGTCTGTGAGAAGGGCACCGGCTGGTAGGCTAGGGGGCCTGGGGGGTAGAGAAAAAATATGTCTAACAATAATAACAATAACAATACATGTCTTTATATATAATATATATATATATATATATATTGATGAAGGGGACGGGCTGGTAGGCTAGGGGGCCTGGGGGTTAGAGAGAAACAAAGTTTTTTTGTTTTTGTTTTTTTTATAGATATATAAATATAAAATCTAGGGAAGTTTCTTTTGTGTGTCTCTGGACTTTGAAGTCCTGGTGAGAGGTTGAGATTGAGTGGGTGAGTGAGTGAGTTAGTGAGTATTTTTTTTTTCTTTTTTTATAGTGAGTGAGTGAGTATTAGGGTGAGTTTGTTTTCACAACAAGCAAACAACAAAAAAATATAGGATTCCTAGTCTCTGGACTTGAGTACTGCTAAGAGAGAATGGGTGAGTGAGTTCATTTTCACAACAACAACAAAACATCAATGTGGGATTCCTTGTCTCTGGACTTGAGTACAGCTCATTGCGTACCAACCCCACCACACCCCAAACACACACACACCGACACCCCAACTCAACCAAAGCACCGCCACGATTCCCGAAGTCATCTTCCTGAAAAGTGTCCTTTCTGGGGAGCCTGAGGAAGTGCAGGATGCACCCACACACACCCACACACACACACACACACTCTCTCTTCCACCCCCCAACCCCACACACACACATACAACCATCCCACCCCCACCCCATCCCACACCCCCTCCCCACACACCCAACACCACCACTCACCCAAAGCGCCGCCATGATCCCGAAGTCGTCCTCCAGGAAGGTGTCCTCTATGGGCAGCCTGAGGAAGTGCAGGATGCACCACCACCACCACCCCCACCACCCCCCCCCCCCCCCACACACACACACACATACACAAACTCACCCAAAGCACCGCCATGATCCCCGAAGTCGTCCTCCAGGAAGGTGTCCTCTATGGGCAGCCTGAGGAAGTGCAGGATGCACTCGTCCTGGGTGCGGCTGCCCACGTGTTCGCACACCTTGTTCCAGTCGTCCTTGTACATCTCCAGCGCCTCCAGCAACAGCAACGTCTCCTGGTCCGTCCACTCCCGCGACTTGGCTGCTGCAACCTTTGTCCTGTAGCAGAGGGGAAGAGGAGAGATGAGATGATACACACACAGAGAAAAGTGTGGGGTGGGATGGTGGGGTGGTGTGGTTGGAGAGTGTATACATGTGTGTGTGGATGGTGGCGGTGGTGTGGTTGGAGAGTGTATACATGTGTGTGGATGGTGGCGGTGGTGTGTTGGAGAGTGTATACATGTGTGTGTGGATGGTGGCGGTGGTGTGGTGGAGAGTGTATACTGTGTGTGTGGATGGTGGCGGTGGTGTGGTTGGAGAGTGTATACATGTTGTGTGGATGGTGGCGTGGTTGGTTGAGAGTGTATACATGTGTGTGTGGATGGTGGCGGTGTGTGGTTGGAGAGGTATACATGTGTGGTGTGGATGGTGGCGGTGGTGTGGTTGGAGAGTGTATACATGTGTGTGTGGATGGTGGTGGTGTGTGTGTGTATCTCCTGGTCCGTCCACTCCCGCGACTTGGCTGCCGCACCTTTGTCCTGTTTGGGTGTTGTGTGGGGGGGGGGGGGGGGGGGGGGGAGATGATGATGAGAAAGAAGACTTGCAGGGTTGGGTTTAGGGGTTTTTGCTTGGGTTTGGGTTGGTTTGGGTTAGTGTTAAGTTTGGGGGTTTGGTTTTGGCTTGGCTTTGGTTTGGTTTGGGTTTGGGTTTGGTTTGACATGGCTTAAGTTGGAATTGTAAGGTTTGGGTTGAGTTGGTTGGTGTTGAGGTTGGGTTGGTTTGGGGTTTGAATTTGGGGTTGGGTTGGGTTGCATCGCAACTCAACACAACACAACAGCACACAACACACAGCAACACACAAACAGCAACACAACCACCAAAACGCAACCAATGAACCAACCCAACAAAACACAACGCAACATAATACAACATGGGCACCCTCTACCAGCATACACTCTCTCTCTCAAAACGTGACACAAGACAACACAACGCAACACAACACACCAATGGGCAACACCTCTACCAGTCCCTTCCCCTCCCTCCTTCACTCACCTTCATCATTTTCTTGGCGTAGGCGTCGATCTTCATGCCGAAGGACCCCACCACCGGCCTCTCCTCCCCCTCCTTCTCCTTCTTCTCCTCAGGTCGGCCACCTGCTGGGCCGCAGAGGGCTGAAAAAACAAAGGCCCATAACTCAGCACACCGCATGCAGTCAATTAACCCTTACAGTACTGAATATTGTACATGTATTGGCGGCAGAACCCAGTGTGTCATAAGGGTCCATAGGCTGGCACACCGCATGCAGTTAATAACCTTACAGTTGCTCCAATATCCGCTGACAGTGTTGTGCCCTTGGAAAAGGCACTTTACGGCTATTTTAATCACCCCACCCAGGTGTAAAAGGGTACAACCTTGTGTTGGGGGTTAACCCTGCGATAGACTAGCGTCCTATCCAGGGGGGAGTCTATGACTCTCAGTCGCTTAACGCCACAGAAACCGGGATAAGCACCGGCCTGATGAGCCTTAGGCTCAGGACAGACTTTAACTAATAACTCAGGCACACCGCATGCAGTTAATTAACCCTTACAGTACTGAATATCTGCTGACAGTAACTTCCCCTATCCTGAATTTCTGCCCCGGCGCTCTCCCTTCAGTCCTCTCAGCCGATTTTCCGGCGATAACGGTACCAGAGGAGGGTTTTTTATAGTGATCCGTTCATGCGGCTAACTGGATCAACGGACTCTGAAAGTAGTTTTTTGATATGGAAAAACTCTTCTCTCTCTCTCTCTCCCTCCTCTCTCTCTCCTCTCTCTCTCTCTCTCTCTCTCTCTCTCTCTCTCTCCCCTCCACCCTCCCTCCCCTCACTCACACCACCACATCCCATATCATATCACCTCCACCACTACACCCTCACTACCTCCGTATACCCCCACAACCCATCAATGAACAACAGCCACACACAGACCAAACATTCCGATAGATCATCTCGCCTGGTCAGAAAAAAATATATATAAATAAAATAATTTTTTTTTTTGTTCTAAATCTCACCTGGTTAGTGCAATCATCTCTCTCTCTCTCTCATCTACTCTCATTCTCTCTCTACTCTTCTCTACTCTCCTCCTCTCTCCCTCCCTCCACCTCTCACCTGGTTGGTGCGGGGCGGGTTGACGGGGACGATGCCGGAGGGTGCTCAGCGAGGATGTGGAAGTGGGAGGTGGGGGGGGGCCCCATGGGGGTGGGTCTGCTGTCTGCATCCACCTGGTAGTTGATCAACCCCCACTGCTCCAGGAACGCGTGTACCCTGAATTATGTACAGGGGGGGAGGTGAGTTGACAGAAATGTATAGTGCACCCTGAATTATGTACAGGGGTGGGAGTAAGTTAACAGAAATGTATAGGTGCACCCTGAATTATGTACAGGGGTGGGAGGTGAGTTACCAGAAATGTATAGATGCACCCAGGTGAAATTATAGTGCTACAGGGGTGGGAGTGAGTTAACAGAAATGTATAGGTGCAACCTGAATTATGTATGGGGTGGGGTGAGTTACAGAAATGTATAGGTGCACCCTGAATAGTACAGGGGTGGGAGTGAGGTACAGAAATGTATAGGTGCACCCTGAATTCCAGTAGGGGGGTGAGTGACGAAATGTATAGTGCACCGGAATTCATACAGGGGTGGGTGAATGAGGTGAAGGGTAGTATGGTTGGGTTGGTAGTCAAAGTCAAAGTCAAATAATTTATTTCCAGATGGTACATCAGAAGCAATAAAATTGCTTTTTTTCATCAAACCATCTATCTAAAAAAAAACACCAAAAAACAAAAAAAATACTTAGTGTAAGTATGTGTGTTCATTTACACTCCGTGTGTGTGTGTGTGGTGTGTGTGTGTGTGTGTGTGTGTGTGTGTGTGTGTGTGTGTGTGTGGTGTGATGTGTAGTGTGTTGTGGCTGGCATACATGCATATAGATACATGCATGCATACGCATATGCATGCACGCACTGAGTAACGCACAGGGTATCACACACACACTTGCAAGTACGCAGCACACACACACGCACTCACAGAGTGTAAATGAACACACATACTTACAGAGTGCATGCACACACACACACACAACACACACACACATCACACACACACACACAAACACACGCACACACACTCACTCACACACACACACAACCCCCACACACCACCACACCCACCCCACACACAAACACACACAAACCACGCACACACACCACACACACACACACACACTCACACACACACACCCCCCCCCCCACACACAACACAAACACACACAAACGCACACACACACACAACACCTCATGATGGCACAAACGTCACCAGCCAGGTTACGTCGACACGCAGTACTGGTCAGATATTCCGTCGGGTTGAGTCGATAGGTATCCACCATGAAGTTTCGATACGCCATATAACTGCACAAAAATACACACACATAAAATCATATACATATAGATAGATATACCGATTTCATGATGATCAATCAGAATGAGCATGATGTAATGATGCTGCTATGGAAGTGCATCTGCTTTGAGACTACTTGACAGGGCTGTACTCTACACGTACTATCATAATATATCCCGGCGTCAACCGGGCAAGGGAGATACAAACACCTGCAGTGTTGGTCAGGTAATTTGAGCAACACTTTCAAAACTCGCATCCGTAAAGTGGATGAAGCTCGACTGTGTGGTCTTCCCATTGAGCCCAAAGCACACTCACTCTGGATAGGAGTCAGATAAACATCACATCACTAATGAGGAAGTAAACACCAGAATCAAAAAAACGCCATCGGACCATAATAATGAAGAGCTCCTGACATCCGAGAAAAAACACAAATTTAAGTGGTACGGGCTACTGGATGATCTGCAGTTTCCAAATTGATTTGTCAGCTGATGTCAGGGAAATAAAAACATAAACAATAATTAGTTATAAATAAATAAATAAACATAAATGCATAAATAATAAATAAATGAATAAATGCATAAATAAATACATATATAATAAGTAAATAAATAAATAAATGAATACATAAATAAATACATGAGTAAATACATAAATAAATAAATGCATACATAAATAAACGCATAAATAAATAAATAAATAAATATATACACAAACAAACAAACAAAAAACGAACAACTAAACAAATCCTCCTCACATTTCTGGCGTCTTGGACTTGTTCCTGCCATTGAAGAACTCGGGCAGGGCTCGTCTCTCGATGGAGTGCAGGGCACTGTAGTCAAACCAGGCAGCGTAGCTGGGGATGATGATGTGATGCGTCTGCTCCGTCAGCGTGTCGTCTGCGTCATTATCATCACGCTTCTTCTCTGCCTCGTCCGCTGCTGTCGCCTCCGTGGCAGCCGTTTCCGCCTTGACGACAAAATTTTTTAAAATTATTTACTTATTTATTTATCTATTTATTCTTTGACATTGAGGATAATGGAATAAGCGCTCATGTGCTTTTTTACATCCAGTCCCCGTGTGTATGCAGTTTTGTAAATGTCATCTGTTCCCACCGACAAACGATGGCCTACTCTTACGAAAAGCTGGAGCAGGATTTCACGTGTGCGCAAGATGTTTTACATTGTTTATGTTCGTTACAAGAACATCTTGTGTGCATGTTTAAAACCATGTGCAACTTTTCGGAGGAGGGGTACGAAATTTTGTATGTGTGCTAGTGGGAACGTGGCAAAATTTACAAAAACTGTAATATATATATATAATATATATATATATATATATATATATATATATATATATATATATATGGGGTCTGAGTGATAAAAAAAAGTACATGAGTGCTGATTCCATTATTCTTTGAAATGAAAGAATTAAAAAGAATAGAGAAATAAAATTACACACACACACACACACACACACACACACACACACACACACACACACACACACACACACCTGATAACCTCTCTCCAACATGCTAAAAATAATACTAATAATACTAATCCTTCATTTAAAAAATATTTATTTAAAAAAAAAACTCAAGACTCACTCTCTTTACAAATCACCAAATCAAATCGTAACATCAGCAGATAGCAGAGATTTTTTGTTTGGTATTCTTTTGTTTTGGGAGGGGGGGGGGGGGGTGTTGGGGAGGGGGGGGGGTTGCGGATAGCAGAGTTACCTACCTTCTCAGCCTCGTCGTCCAGGTCCATAATTGTCCCCCCTTTCACCGGCTGGGTTTCACTGTCCCGCTGACTACGTGAGCCCGACACTGCAACACCATCAGATTTTAGGATAGTGTGTAAATTTGTGGATATATCTCATCTGACAGTAGACAGTAGACAGGATAGCTCAGTGGTTAGAGCACTCGCTGTCCCCCAGTCAAGTTAAGCAGCGTCCAGCATGGCTACCAATTGGATGGGTGACTGTTTGTGCGCCTTGACTTCTGTGCGCCTTGACCCAGCTGTAAATGAGTGCCTGCCCTCTTTAGGGTCAGGGAAGGTAAAGCAGCGAGGGAGAGGAGATGGGTGCCACCCTCAATATGCTGGCCCCTAGAGAAGCTGAGGTCTCTGATGCCTCGCTCCCCTACGACCACACAGGTTTATGGGACACCTTTACGGTTTTTGTATTTCGTACCACTTTGTCACAGCAGATTTCTCTGCATGAAATTCGGGCTGCTCTCCCCGGGGAGAAAGCGTCGCCACTTGTGCAGCACCTACCCATTTATTTGTTCTTTTTCCTGCATGCAACAATATTTGTTTCCCTATCAGAGTGGCTTTTTTCTACAGAATTTTGCAAGGGTCAACCCTCTTGCCGTGGGTTCTTTTACGTGCACTATTTGTTCCCCTATTCCCGTTAAATTTACGCACACACAAAAAAATTCTCTCACTCACTCACACACAAAAATTAGCCAGAAAACTGAGAAAACATCCCTCCCCACCCCCCCCCCCCCCCCCAAAAAAACACCCCTAACCCTGTTTCCATCAATCAATATGAACTTGAAACTTGGTATTCCCTCTGAATAATTCTTCCCATACGCCCCCCCAAAAAAAAATCCCTCACATACTCACACACAATTAGCCAAAAATCTGAGAAAACATCCTCCCCCCCCCCAAAAAAAACCCTAGCCCCGTTTCCATCAATCAATCAATCAATCAATCCATCAATATGAACTTGAAACTCGGTATTCCCTCTGAATAATTCTTCCCATCCATGCCCCAAAAAAAAAAATTCCCACAGAAAGAAAATCTTAGCCAGAAAACTGACAAAACATCCCTCCCCACCCCCACCCCAAAAAAACCCCTAGCCCGTTCCATCAATCAATCAATATGAACTTGAAACTTGGTTTTCTCTCTGAATAATTCTTCCCATCCGCGCCCAAAAAAAAAAAAATTCCCACACAAAGAAAAACTTAGCCAGAAAACAGAGAAAACACACACACCACACACCCCCACCAAAACCCCCCCCCCTAGCCCATTTTCCCAGCAGAGGTGTGTTGTTGGTCCCTCCCTCCTACCTTGCTTGGCCAGCTGCACCTCCTGGATGCCAGGCTCAGAGGGGGGGTCCTCCATGTCCTTGGTCAGGTCCTCCTCCTCCTCCTCCCAACGACGCTTCTTCGCACTGCTCAGGGCTGGCGTACGCGTGCTGCGGACAGGCCTCAGACTGATAGCACGCAGTGTGTGTGTGTGCTAGGGTGTGATTTCTCTTGTGTGTGTTCGTTACCTTCCGTGATGGTGAGGATGGTGGTGGTGATGATGATGATGATGATGATGATGATGATGATGATGATGATGATGATGATGGTGGTGGTGGTGGTGGTGGTGAGGATGATGATGATGGTGGTGGTGGTGGTGATGGTGGTGGTGGTGATGGTGATGGTGTGGTGGTGGTGGTGGTGATGACAATGATGATGATAATGATATTTATTATTTATTGTTATTTTCATTATTATTATACTAATTTAAACCCTCTTAGGCCTGCCCAGAATTTGCAGGGATTAATTCATTCCCTCCCCTGAATCCAAAACTGAGATTTGCTGGGATCTACGTACAGTAGATTTCCATCATGCATTGACCTTCACTGATCACTACCACATGTCAAAGCTCTATCAGGCCAGAGGCACAGAGCCTGCTGTCAGTCTGGAAGTAATTACAGCTGCTGTATGTACTGAGAAGGAGGAAAAGGCGAGCGAGCATGTGTGCCTGACCTGATTTTGTGATGGAATGCGAAATCTAGAGGAAATTTGTGTTCAGAGAATCTGAATGCAAGAGGGTTAAGTCACGGCAGATTTCTCTGCGTGAAATTCGGGCTGCTCTCTCTCCCCAGGGAAGGAAAGCGTGTCACCACAAGAATAGCCACACCAATTTTGGGGTTTTCTTTTCTTTTCCTGTCTGCAACTGTGATTGTTTCCCTATCAGAGAGGTTTTAAACACATTCAATCCATCACAAAGTAGATTTAACAAATTTCAATTTCCACACTCACTCACTCACTCACACTCTAACTCACTCACACACACACACACACACACACACACAACACACACACACACACACACACACACACACACATACACACACATCACACACCACACACACACACACACACACACACACACACACACACACACACACACACACACTTCATTCTGACAAGTTGATGGAGATTCTGGCTGTTGAAAGATAGGGGACATATCTATATGAGATGAAACAGTAGGAGAAAATCTCATGAGCTTTTTACTTTTGTCGGACTTACTTGTTTATGTGTTGGGGGAGGTGGGGCTGGCTTTCTTTTGGGGGGGAGGCTGCCTTGGGGGGGGGGGGGGGGGGGCTGCCTTGGGGGGGGGGGGAGAGTGCTGTTGTTTTGTTGTTGTTGGGTTTTTTTCGTTTGTTTGGTTGGGGTTTTTTTTTGGGGGGCGTGGTGGCCTTTTCTGAGTCTGTTTCCTTGTGTTTATTTGGGATGAGGGAGGTATTTGGTTTTCCTCTTTATTTAAAATTATTTTTTTAACAAAGATCTACAGTGATCAGGTTACCTCTTCCTCTTCACTTTCTCAGGCTGTGGTGAAGGCGATCGTTTTCGCTTCACGGTCTTCTTCTGCCTCTTCCCCTGTCTGTCCGAGTCTTGGTTCTCGTGAATCTGTCAATGACCATTCACTTTGAATACACAGTGCCACAAACCACATCACTGTTACTGCATGAGCGTGTGCGAAAAGAGACACAAGCACACACATGCATACATGCATGCACACACATATCTCCATGCACACATACAATGTGTCACAAACCCAGCACATGTAAATAAACACACATACGTTATTATCCTTATGCACATTTTCAGTTTTACACACGAGAGCACACACACACAGACACACACAGACACACACAACACAACACACACAAACACAGACACACAGACACACACATACATACACACACACACACACACACACACACACACACACTTGTACACACACTCTCCTACTTGATATTCATTTCTCAAATAAAACTTACATCAACATCAACAACACAACACACTCACACACAACACACACACACACACACACACACACACACACACACACACACACACACATTGTACACAAACTCTCTCCTACTTGATATTCATTTCTCAAATATAAATTTACATCAACAACTAACCCACTTAATAATCATTTCTGAAAATAAAAAAAGAACTTACATCATCAACAACCAATCGTAGCAGCCCTGACAATTTGCATCGTTTGCTTTCAGTCTGAAAAGAAAAACAATTAATAATTCATCAAGACATAAGAATTGCCAGTCTCTCTCTCTCTCTGTCTCTCTCTCTCTCTGTCTCTCTCTGTCTCTATTCTGTCTCTGTTTCTCTCTGTATGTTTCTCTGTATGTTTCTCTGTCTGTCTGTCTGACTGTCTGTCTCTGTCTCTCTTTCTGTATCCTGTCAAAGATTACATGCAACATCGTGTTGCATACAATACTACATGACATTCTTAAATTAATCTGGCCGATTTATTTCTGGCATCAGACACAACGCTATGGTCAAAACTCTGTACAGTCCTACTTCTCCTTTTCCCTCAACTTGGCTTTTAGGGGTCACTGAGAGATCATACTGAAGAGCTTTTTACCAAATTCCTCCTTCAGTGCAATAAAGGTAAAGGTGTTCCCACAACCTATGCAGTCGTAGGGGAGCAAGGCATCAGAGACCTCACTTCTCCAGGGGCCAGCATATTGAGGCTGGCGCCCATCTCCTCTCCTCGCTGCTTTACCTTCCCTTGACCCTAAAAGGGCAGGTGCCCATTTTACAGCTGGGTGAACTGGGGGACTGTACTAAAGCCAAGGCACGCAGTCACCCATCCACTTGGTAACCACGCTCACCGCTGCTTAAGGGTAGACACAGGTTCAAAAGTGCCCAAAATCATTTCTTTTTAAATATAAAATTGCTGGATACATTTATGAAGGTCACCCTGTGTAAATTTAAACAATTCAGGTTGTAAAAAAATGTCTGTAGAAACAGGTTACTTCAACTTCTTATAGATAAAAAGGTTTAGGAGTTTGAAACATTTAGTTTGGGCAGCCATATTGGATTGTTTATATGGCAACAGTGCAGTAACTGAGTAATTCTTTGATTTTTTAAGCTTAGCAAGTGATGCCCTTTCAATACATGGCATAACTTTTAACATGGGCTTGTACACAAAATTTCATCAGTTTCGATTCCCATGTCCCACCTTAACCTTTGTTTGGGGGAAGTGCGTGTTCTGACCACTGAGGAATCCTGTCAGTGGTGAGGTGAAAGAAAAGGGACTCACATCAAACTCATCGTCCACCATGTAGTCTTCTTCCGACATCCATTCGTTGAACTTCTCCAGGTCCAACAGCCAGTGTGCCGTCACCTGTCACATGACCAAGGTCAATGTCAAGGTCAAGGCACATCATGTTACCAAAAAAAAAAAAAAAAAAAAGATCAAAGTCAAAGACAGACACATGTTAAAAAATCGTACATCAAAGTCAAGGTAAGACCATGTTAAAAATCATACAAAGTCAAGGTCAAGGACCAGTAAAAAAAAAATCAAGTATTAAAGTCAAGGTCAAGAACCATGCAAAAAAATCATACATCAAAGCCACGGTCAAGGACCATTAAAAACCATACATCAAAATCAAGTGCGTATGTGTGTGTGCATGCATACATGCATGTGTGTGTGTAAGAGTTTGTTTGCCAGAGAATACGCAATAATGTATTTATATTTACACACACACACACAGTTGCCTGCCCTCTCTCTCTCTCTCTCTCCCTCTCTCTCTCTCACTCTCTCTCTCGTCTCTCTCTCTCTCTCACTCTCCTTCAGAAACCAGGTGCAGTGTTAAAAACATCAGCCCCCTGACTCACATGTAAGGCTTCCTCTCTGTTGATGTTTGACAGTTCCGGCTCGTAGTCAATGTTCACGTTGGTGACCCACGTGTCGTAGCTGTCAGCAGATATTGTTGTTATTGTTGGGGTTTATTATTATCATCATCATCATTCATCATCATCAACATCATCATCATCATCACCATCATCAGATTGTTGTTCTGTTGATGTCGTTGTAGTTGTCATCGTCGCCACAGCAGCAGCAGCATCATCATGTTATTGTTTTCATTCTCATGATGATGATGATGATGATGATGATGATGATGATGATGATTGTTGTTGTTGCTCTGTCATGATCCTTATCTTTAGTGTTGTTCTTCTATATTATGACTTTTGTTCTTTTGTCATTATCGCCATCATTGTTGCTGCTATAATAATTATTTTCATCATGATCATAATCATGATCATCATCATTATGATCGTAATTGTTACGATTATTACATCATCACTATCATCATCATTATCATTAAGAAATTATCATCATCATAATTACCATCATTGTTATCAATCACATCTCTCTCTCTTCTCTCTCTCTCTCTCCTCTCTCTCTCTCTCTCTCTCTCCTCTCTCTCTCCCTCTCTCTCTCTCTCTCTCCCTCTCCTCTCTCTCTCTCCCCCCTCTCCTCTCTCTCTCTCTTCTCTCTTCCCCCCCTCCTCCCTCTCTCTCACCTTTCAGGGAAGAACCACCAGTGCACCATACAGTTGTTGTCACGTTTCATCACTGGTCGGAAAAAACTCCTCTCCTGTAATAACACACACACACACAACACACACAACAACACACACACACACACACACACACACACACACAAAGTATAAATACATACATCAACTTTTTCTTTTCAACACACAATTTACTGTTGTGTTTGTGTTGTTGTTGTGGTGTTGTGTTGTGTTGTGTGGTGTTGTGAGGTGTTTTGTGTGGTGTCAGTTTGCTGTGGAAGGTAGTACTAAGAGCTTTACAGCACAAACCTGACTGTAACTCTGTGAGGTTAGAACGAGACGAGCGGCGTGGAAGGGACATCACTGCTACGTCAAAGAGAGGAGGCGGGCCAATGGGAAAAACAAAAAGCAAAGCCACAGCGATCAGCAACACCCAACAACAAGAACAGCACACAACAAAGACACAGATATCAACAACACTCAAAAACAATAGCGCACACAGAAAAGCCACAGTCATCAACAACACCCAACAACAACAACAGCACACACAGCAAAGACACAGCGATCAACAACAACAACAACAACAGCACACACAGCAAAGACACAGCGATCAACAACACTCAACAACAACAACAACAGCACACACAGCAAAGACACAGTTATCAACAGCAACAACAACAACAGCACACACAGCAAAGACACAGTTATCAACAACACTCAACAACAACAACAACAGCACACACAGAAAAGACACAGTTATCAACAACACCCAACAACAACAACAACAACAGCACACACAGCAAAGACACAGTTATCAACAACACTCAACAACAACAACAACAGCACACACAGAAAAGACACAGTTATCAACAACACCCAAACAACAATAAAACAAGCACACACAGAAAAGACACAGTTATCAACAACAACACTCAACAACAACAACAACAACAGCACACACAGCAAAGACACAGTTATCAACAAAAACAACAAACAACAACAACAACAAACAGCACACACAGAAAAGACACAGTTATCAACAACACTCAACAACAAC
>CM060343.1:31368985-31394479 GCA_030674155.1 Stramonita haemastoma
TAGTATTACAACCAGCCAGTTAAAGATTGTTAACTTCAGAAATTGAAAGGGCCAAAGCCCTGACAGTGTAACATTTTAAACTTTTCAAAACTTTTACTCTTTTTCACCTCTTTTGAAACACCACTTACAGACACTAGTATTATATTTATAGTACGTAGCAAAGACCGCCACACAATATACATACTGTACTGTGCATGTACTTTATGTGTAACCATCCAGTCTATATTCCACACTGTATACCATTCAATGTACTATGTAGGCAATGTCCATACTCATAGGCCTACAGTATACATTTTACACACACACACACACAACACACACACACACACACACACACACACAACACACACACACACACACACACACCACAATGTCGAGTCGACACACCAGCACTTATGACACAGCGCAGCACATGCGTCGCACATCACACTCACACACACACACACACACACACACACACACACACACACACACTTCTTCTGCTTGTTTGCTTGCTGCTTTGTTTTTGATAGTTTGTCTATTGGTTTTTTTTAATAAATGTTTTTTTGGGGGTTATTGTTTTGTTTTGTTTGTTATTGGTTTTCTTGTTGTTTTTTTACTTGATTATAGATGGCTTGATGAAAAAAATGCAAATTTATTGCTTACTCAATCAGTCAATGTACCATCTGGAAATAAAATTTTTACTTCGACTTTCAACACCGACACACACACACACACACACACACACACACACACACACACACAGGTCGATTGAAGGATGACCCAAATATTATTATGAAGGGAAGTAACTCAGTTTCAGTCTCTTGACCCAAATTGAAATGCTCGACATCGACTTATCCACTTGCTCATTTTGACTTCAGGATATTTATGGAATGTGCATCAACATGATTCTTCAAACCATGAAAACATACCAAATCTCAATAAATCTGCGTGTGTATCATATCGTGGATGTATTCGGCACCAATTTGTATCTCGCCTACCGCCGTACCGGCTTGACAAGAAAATGAAAAAAAAACAAAGAGAAATAAAAGGTTGAGAAAAGCAATTAAAAAATGACCAAATAATCCATTTAAATCATCACAAATATTATTGCTGGTGACATACCTTTTTGCAGTTTTTGTATAGCCATGTCCGAACTGTATCGAACTGAGCGATCGTCTCCACAGACTCATAAAATTTTACATTTGGACCACCGTCTTTCTTTCTGTGGAGCGCCATCTTTGTTACAAGCGTGGGATGGGAGGGCTCGCAGTAAATGATTTAAAGCTTACTGTTTCATTTTTCAAAAAAGTCATTAAAGCAATTTTTGGCCAAAGGATTATTTACATTATTTTTGTATCTAAGGATACTACTTTTCCCCTTCAATTTAAAATGATAGATAGACTAAGCCTATATGTACAGAATCTGTGTCAATAATCTTGGTGCGCAGGACAAACTGACATCGATGCTGAGGAAAAAGGCTCTGGCTCAAGCTCAAGCTAAGGCTTCGGCTCCTCCTTCCCCTCCTCCTCACTCTTCTTCTTCTTCTTCTTCTTCCTTCTCCTTCTTCTCCTTCTTCTTCTCCTTCTTTCTTCTTTCCTTTTTCTTCTTCTCCTTCTTCTTCTTCCTTCTTCTTCTTCTTCTCTTCTTCTTCTTCTTCTTCTTTTCTTCCAATTCTACGCAATTCTTCTTCTTCATCTAATCAGTCCTCCTCCCTGATAAGGGCTGGGGACTGAATGTAAAAAGCATACGAGTGCTTATCATTATCCTCGAAAATTAAAGAATTTTCTTGCCTTGCTTGCCTTTTATGATACATAGTACGACAACACTACAAACGAAAGCAGGTTGTACGGTTCAAAACAACATCTAGTCGATCTATCTAGCCTATCTATCTCGTAGTCTGGCGACTGTGGGGGCACCCCCGAAGACTTGACAACCAGTAAAGACAAGGGTCAGATCGGATGATTGGCAATTATGATTCGATATTTCCAAATGCTGGCTTGGCAATGTATACTGGAGAATGATTTCATAGTTAATGTAAGTACTTCGTGAGCTTGAGAGCATTGGACAGAAAATTGTAATAAGGGTGGTGTCTAAACACGACACCTGTGTACATGCTAAGGTTTTTTTGTTTGTTTTTTAAATAATTTTGTCATCCCATCCTACTGGCACACAATGGCCTGCTCTTCCGAAAGGTGGAACGGAGTTTTAACATGTGCGCAAGATGTTCTGCGTGCGTTCGCATACGGGGCCTTGGTTTATAGTCTCATCCAAATGACTTTTGACATTCAGTTCGATTCTCTCTCTCTCTCTCTCTCTCTCTCTCTCTCTCTCTCTCTCTCTCTCTCTCTCTCTCTCTCTCTCTTCTTATTATTAAAATATATATTTTTTTTTTTTTTTTTTTTTTTTTTTTAAATTTATTCTTTTATATCGAGGATAGCAGAATGCTCATGTGCTTTTTTTCATCCGTCCCGTGTGTATGCAGTTTTGTAATATTGTCATCTGTTCCACCGGCACACATGGCCTACTCTTACGAAGCGGAACGGATTAACGTGTGCGCAGATGTTTGCGTGGTTCGCACACGGCCTCGGTTAAAGTTCATCGAGGACTTTTGGAGAGTGGAGTCAGCATGATGTTAACTCCAGGAGAAAATTTCCTCGACCGGTCGAACCGTTTTATTTTTTATATTATATATATATATTCTATTATATATCATAGTAATAATAATGGAATAAGGACTCATGTGCTTTTTTTCATTAAGTCCCCATGTGTATGCAGCTTTGTAAATCTTGTCATCTGTTTCCACCGGCACGCAATGGCCAACTCTTACGAAAAGCGGAACAGGATTTAACGTGTGCGCCAGATGTTCTGCGTGGGTTTGCACATACGGCCTCGGTTTATAGTCTCATCGGAAGGACTTTTTGGGGAGAGTAGAGTCAGCACTGATGTTAACTCCAGGGGAAAAATCTCCTCGAACGGGAAATCGAACCCAGGTCGCCAAATCGCAAGCACAATGTTCTATTTAATCTCCATATACATGTAAAGCAATCTGAAATAACTCATGTAATAAACAAAGATGGTTAGCAGATTTTAGGTTTGAGAGATTCCCCACTTTACTACTTTGCACATCACCTCACCCCACCACTATTCCTGACACTGCCATTAGTGTAAACAGCGCTGGCTCTATTCATATAGCCACACAATCGTGGACAATAATTTACTGCGAGCCTACAACCACGTCAAGATTACCAGCATCAACATGGACGGAGGAATTCTGGTAAGTGCCAGAATACAGGTTTTTTCCTGTGAATATATGCTAATGATGATTTTTTTAGTGGAGTATTGGTAGGTTACTTTTTATTACTTGAAAGGGTTCTTTTTCAAAGCCCCAAATTAAAGTACACCTTATTTACTGCCTGAACACTTCGAGAAAATTGCTTTCGCAGACGACGTCTGCTTCTAGCAGACAGTTTACAATCCTATTTCAAGTGTTTGCTTCGGGGTGTGACAGTGTGTGTGTGTGTGTGTGTGTGTGTGTGTGTGTGTGTGTGTGTGTGTGTTTATGTTTCACTGTTTGTCAGAGAGGTTGAGGTTCTTTTACATAGTTCTGTCTAAAATTATTTTATCATTTAGGCCCATCATCAAATGGGTTGGCAGGCTAATTCAGTTGACTGATTCAATGATTGAAAAGCTTCTGAAAGTTTTGGCAGCATCTTAAATGATAGGTCTAATATCAAGTATTGTGGGCTAGTGGTATTACACCTGTCAGAAAGGGATATGTTACAAATTCGATTCCCCTTCAAAAGTCGCCTATCTCATCTGCTATACCATGATGATTAATGGCTGTTTCAGTGTTTGGGTGCAAGCCCTTCACTTAAGAAGATAAACCCCAAAATTGAGATCCTGTTCGCAACATGTATTCAAATGATTCAATGCATGAAAAAGAAAACCCAGCATAATCTATACAGAATTATTTCTGTGTTTCTGCATTATGACATGTAAACAGGAGTACCTGTGAGTGTGTGTGTGTGTGGTGTGTGAGCGTACATGTGAGTGTGTGTGTGTGTGTGTTGTGTGTGTGCACGCCCCTTTACATGTCACAATGCAGACGGGGAGAAAAAAAGAAAAGGTGTGCTTTGATTACTTGATGCGCAGTTAAAGTGTTTTGCCATTTGTTTTGGGTCAGCAGCCACCAATTTTAACATCTAAAGTCTGCTGTGGCTGTAACAGTGTAAAATTTTGTAAGTGATAACATGATGTAGTACAGACCTGGAGAAAGAGATAGGCTCTGCTAGGCTTAACTTAAGTAACATGCCCAAGATACAAAATTGCCTGAAAAGTGTGATACAGTGCTTTGACAACTCCTCAGTGAGTGAACTTGTTAAAGTTAGGGAGAAGTTCAGTTTCAAAACATGAAGAAAACCAGAAGAGAAGAAATGGGCAAGGAAAGGAAACTACAAAAAAATGAGAGAGAGGAGAGGAAGAGACAGACAGAACAGACAGAGAAATTCATGCTCCATCATTCAAGTCCATTTCAGTAGCAGTGAAAAACCAAAGATTCCCTATTCAGTTTTCCCGAGGCTATGCATGTGATTCTGTCACATCATGTTGCTGACAGGAAAAAACTGAAAATCTGATCTTTTAAAAGAAAGGTAGTTAATGCTGTCCACCATAACTCATCAGGCGTGCTTCGGTTCGTGGCGTAGCGATGAGGTATAGACCCCTGGATAGGAGCCAGTCATCGCGTTAACCAACAAGTTGTACCCCTTTTCACTGGGGGTGAGAAATGCGTAAGTGCCTTTCAAGGGCACAACGCAAGCGAATAGCTGATCGAACCACTTAGTTAGAGTCCAAGCCACCTAGGCCACCTGGGCAAAAGGTAACAGTCCCATAACTGTCGTCGTAGGGCAAGGTCAAGACCTCAGTTTCTAGGGGCAGCTTTAGCGCGCCCATCTCTCCCTCGTGCTTACCTCCCGACCTAAAGAGGGCAAGTACCCATTTACAGCTGGGTGAACTGGGGGGACTGTACTGAAGCCAAGGCGCGCAAACGGTCACCATCCAACTGGCAATCACCTCGATGCTGCTTAACTTGGGGAAAGCGAGTGCTCTGACCACTTAGCTATCCTGCCCCCTATAAAAAGAGATAAAAAGAAAAGTTAAATACATGTAACATGTCATGTGTGAACTGTTTTTTGTGTGGCAGGAACCCTCTCTGTACTCCATCAAGGCTCTGGCCATTTTGGACAATGATGGCAACAGGTTACTGGCAAAGGTGAGGAGGTTTCCTTCAGTTTGAAATCTGAGTGAATTAGACTGTGAATTGGGAGGAGAGGGAACTTTGGAATTGTGTGTTAGTGTTAATGCACTTTGACCGTAGGCCACAATACATTTCAATGTTTAGGAGTGGAAAGAAAAAAACCCAATACACACACACATACACACTCACCACACACACACACACACACACACACACACACACACACACACACACACACACACACACACACACATACACACACACCACACACACACACACACACACACACACACAACACACACACACACTCCACATCATCACAAACACACTGACCCTGTCTAATATTACAACCTGTGAAAAGACAGATGAATTTGAACACACACAATCACATGACATATGAAACACACACACACACACACACACACACACAACACACACACACACACACACAAAACACACCACACACACACAAACACACAACACACACACACACCACACACACACCACAACACACATCACACAACACATCACACCACATATACTTGAAACAAGATTTTGAACCCGGGTCAGCAGATCACTTCAGTACCTTTATTAACTCCAGAGAAAAAACATATCTTGGAGAATTGATTGTCAGTGCTCTAACCACTAGGCTTCCCTCCCCCCCCCCTTTTTTTATTTATTTATCTTTTTGTTGTTATGTAATGTATGTTTTTTTTGGTTGTTGGTTGTTGCAGTATTATGATGACACTTTTCCAACCGCCAAGGACAGAAAGCCTTTGAGAAGAATCTGTTCAGCAAAACACACAGAGCGAATGGTGAGTTATGAAAATATTTGATGAATGTATTTAAGAAAAAAAGCCTTCAGATTTTCAGTTTTTTCTTTTGCGCAACTACGATGTGATAAAATCACGTCTGTATGTTAAGGAGTACTGAAATGGGAATCATTTGCTTTCCTATTACTGCTATGGTGGACATGTTTGAGTATGCATTACTCTCTCTGTCTCTCTGTCTCTTTGTCTCTTTGTCTCTGTCCTTCTGTCTCTGTCTCTGTCCCTCTCTCTCTCTCTCTCTCTCTCTCTCCTCTCTCTCTCTCTCTCTCTCTCTCTCTCTCTCTCTCTCTCTCTCTCTCTCTCTCTCTCTCTCTCTCTCTCTCTCGCTCTCTCTCTCTCTTTTGCTCACACACACACACACACACACACACACACACACACACACACACACACACACACACACACTGCAGAACTGAACTACCAGTCGAGAAATAACTGTTTAAAATCTGGCCATTGCTTGCTTTCAGCGGAGATCATCATGTTTGAAGGGCTGACCTGTGTGTACAAGAGCAACGTGGATCTCTTCTTCTACGTGGTGGGGTCTTCACAAGAGAACGAGGTGAGAAATACCTGTCAGTTTTACAGGACACTAGGGATAGCTCAATCTAGTTTTTATGTTAAATAGCCTTTTTATTGAAGATTAATAACATGTCAATAACTTACAAATCAACCTTTGGTACAGTACGACTCATTAAGGGATAGAACGTCACATAGTTTCATGAGTTACATTGTTTGTATTTTTGTATTTTGTACCACTTTATATCACAGCAGATTTCTCTGCATGAAATTCAGGCTGCTCTCCCCGGGGAGAGTGCGTTGCCACATGTGCAGCGCCTACCCTTTTTTTTTTCTTTTTCCTGCATGCAACTGTATTTGTTTCCCTATCAGAGTGGCTTTTTTCTACAGAATTTTGCCAGGGACAACCCCCTTGTTGCCATGGGTTCTTTTACGTGCTCTGAATAGCAGACCTGTGCACCTTCCGTATTTTTCCGTATTTGTTCCGGAAAAAGTTGTAAAATACGGAAATACGATTTTATTAATCAAATCCGATTTTTGTCAACGAAAAATCCGGAAATCGAAAACGTCGTCTTCTATCGTTCAGCGATGCCGATCATCTCGCGTTAGGCCTACATCGTCTGCTAGGCCCTATCGTTCAGTTACTTATCTCCCCTGATGACGCATGCGCACAACAGTATCTTCAAAACAAAATGGCGGAAATTGGTGAAAACTTTTGCGGAGAAACAGACCAAACTGATACACTTATAAGCAAAGAAAGACGCGGAGTGAATGCAAAATGACGCTAACAGGCCAGGATGGGGCTAAAAGAGGTACAGTTGCGGATATAGATGCATAAGCAGCAAAATTGGCTGTTCGTTTTGCCGAGTAAGGTTTGAAACCTGCGCTACGTCTCTCGCATCAGGCTACTCGCTAGTGAAAGTTGAACTTTCATTCGCAAGTGGTGTCGAAAATTGGAATGCGGTCGGAACATAGCAAACCACGGCTCTTCATTTATAGAAGCGCTGATTTCTTGGAAAATCATGGAACAGTAAAATTTCTCGCATCTTCGAAAAATCAGTTGATCGTTAAAACGGCAAAGTGACTTGTTCTGAAGTTACATCGACTCGCTCTGAAGTTATATCGTACCGAATATGGCTTCCGCTCTGGTGCTGTACTGGACAGCAGCAGAGCACACACATACACAGCACTTGTTTTCTGGCCATGCAAACTGTCATGGTGAGTCCACTCCGAAATCAGAAAAAAATAAAATGAGAAAGGCATAGGATCTTCTTAAATCTTCACCAGAGAGTGTATTGATCTCTCTCTCTCTCTCTCTCTCTCTCTCTCTCTCTCTCTCTCTCTCTCTCTCTCTCTCTCTCTCTCTCTCTCTCTCTCTCCACGTTTTCCATTAACCATCACAGTGGTACACACAAACTTATATTACCGCTACCAGAATAGATCTTTTTAAAACAAGTTTGACATACTCTGGTGGTTCTTTATGGAAGGTCTGAGTCTCTCTCTCTCTCTCTCTCTCTCTCTCTCTCTCTCTCTCTCTCTCTCTCTCTCTCTCTCTCTCTCTCCTCTCTCTCTCTCTCTCTCTCTCTCTCTCTCTCTCTCTCTCTCTCTCTCTCTCTCTCTCTCTCTCTCTCTCTCTCTCTCTCTCCTCTCTCTCTCTCTCTCACACACACACACACACACACACACACATATGCCTCCACATTGCACAAAATGGTGCCTGGAGAGGCCTCCAAACTGCCTTTAAAATGTGAAAAATCGTTTGCGGCCGGGGGGCTTTGCCCCCCTGGGCCCCCCAGCGGGGCTTTGCCCCTGCACCCCACCGGGGCCTAAGCGGCCCCTGGACCCGGCTTAATTTCCTCTTTTTTTTTTTTTCTCTCCCAATTCTACGCTCTGTATATTACATCACTTATGAAGTTATCAGACCTGTCCAGATTTCCTACTTGATAAAAGAAAAAGCTTATGAGCTTTTGTACAATGGAAAGAAATTGGAAGGGGGATGAGCAAACAAATAGAGATACAATATCCCAATTAAAAAAAAAGACGTTTATGCTTCATGTTGAAAAAGTGTGTCACAAACAACACGCAAAAATACTGAAACTCAGTGAAAAATACTGAAAATTGCCATGAAAATACTGAAATCAGTAGTAAGGGGGTGCACAGGTCTGGAATAGTGATGTGTAACACACGGGACCTCGGTTTATCGTCTCATCTGAAAGACTAGCGCCCAGACCACTACTCAGGGTCTAATGGATGAGGGAAAAGTTTTGGGTCCAAACGGGGTACGAACCCCGTACACTCTTACCTGGACTTTTTGCTTTCTAGGCAAGGCGCGTTACCACCTAGACCACCAATCCACTGTGTGTGTGTTGATATACATGTGTGTGTTGTGTCCCTGTTGACAGCTGGTCCTGGCCAGTGTGCTGAACGCTTTCTACGACTCCATCAGCCAGATCTTGAGGAAAAACGTGGAAAAGAGGGCGCTGCTAGACAACATGGACGCCGTGTTTCTCGCCGCTGACGAGATCTGTGATGGCGGGTGAGCAACTCAGTCTTGCATTGGAGGGGGGGTAAAGGGGGGGAGGGGGGTTGGTTGCTTTCTGTGTTTTTCTTATCTTGTTCAAAATCTTTCTTTTTACCAGTTTTTGTTTTCACACACATTGTGAAATAGCGGCATTCTTGGCTGCTGGGGTGCTTAGACTGAGGGACGGGATAGCTCGGTGGTCAGAACACTCGCTCTCCCCAAGGTAAGGTTAAGCAGCATTGAGCGTGGCTACCAAGTGGAGGGGTGACAGTTTGCATGCCTTGGCTTGAGTACAGTCCCCCAGTTTACCCAGCTATGAATAGGCACCTGCCCTCTTTAGGGTCATGGAAGGTAAAGCAGTGAGGGAGAGGAGATGGGCGCCGCCCTCAATATGCTGGCCCCTAGAGAAGCTGAGATCTCTGATTCCTCGCTCCCCTACAACTACATGGGTTATGAGACACCTTTACCTTGACCTCATTCTGACTATTAATGATGCTGAATCTGTGGATTTCTCATTTCGTCACGTCCTGGAGTGTATCATTTCAATCTGTGATAGCTTTTTATAGAATTGTCCGATTTTCAATCTGGTTGCTGTATTGTTGTGTTGAATAGGGTGTCTATTTGCAGATAGATAAATAACACATCAATAACCTCTGGTGCAATGCGACTCATTATGTGGCGGAGCGTCACATTTGTAAATAAAAAGTTACACACTTGACATTGACGCTTTAATTAATGTCTGTGTTGTGTGTGTGTTTGTGTTTGTGTATGTGTGTGTGTGTGTGTGTGTGTGTGTGTGTGTGCGTTTGTGTATGTGTGTGTGTGTGTGTGCATGCGTGCGTGCATGCGTGCGTGCATGCATGCATGCTTGTGTGTGTGTGTCTGTATGTATATGTTTGTGTTTATGTGTATGTGTGTATGCGTGTGTGTGTGTGTGTAACAGAATTCTCCTGGAGGCTGATGCTAATGCCATTGTCCAGAAAGTGGCTGTCCGCAATGACGACATTCCGCTGGGTGAACAGACCGTGGCACAGGTAACGGAGAGGATTGTCTCCCTTTGGGGGGAAGGGGGGGGGGGGGGGGGGGGTGCTGGAAGAGGGATTGAGGGGGCAAAAGAATTTATAGATTATGTGTTCATGTGTGGGTTTTTTTTGTGTTTGTGGGGGGTTTTTTTGTGTGTGTATGTACCAGTTATGTTGAGGCATGGGACAAGTATGTATGCTTGTCTGTTGTTTGTTTTTTTTAGACAAATACTCATTATACTGCATTAAAAAAAAAAAGTTATTTTCATTTTATCTTTTACAAGATTTTGTTTTTCTTCTGCTTGAATGGTACTTTTCTTTTTTTTTTGCTTGAATAGTACTTAACAGCTGGATTCGGTTTTGTGTGGTAAGCGCTGTGCCGTTAATATAACGTATATTCCCCCCCCCCCCCCATCCCTCGTCCCCCTTAGATGTAAACCTGGGGCAATAAAGTGTGTGATCTTCCCTCCCTGCTATAGATGGTGATCTGAAAATCATTCGAGTTGTGACAGTACAGTGATATTTTCTGAGTAATCCTCTATGGGGATGCTAGGGGCCTGTTAGTATAAATAAATAACTTGCTAGTATAAATAGCATCCCCACCTGGAAATAATGTGCTAGGAAATCCCTCTTCTCTATTCCTCTCTTTGTTTCTGCTGTTTCCTTTTCTTCCTGTCATCTCCTTGTTGTCTATTTTCTGTCTTTTTGGTCCTTTCTCCTGCCTTTTTTTTCCTAAAAACTTAAAAGATAACCATTCTCTCCCATGCATAAAGTGGATGTGCTGGGCCTGACTTGTCAGGCGCTTAACGGCAGCGTGATGCATTTTCACTCATATGACAGACAACATTGAGTCGTTGTCTGAGTGTTCAAGGAATAAGCAGAAGAATATTAGTGTTACAGAGCTTATCTTTTTTTCTTTTTTTTTAATGATTTTTTATAATGGTGTCATAATGTTTATTTTTTTTAGTCCAGCCCAGTCCAGTCAAAAAGACTTTAATTAATCATCCCTGAAGGGCAATTACAATACTGACAGGCATATTGATATGAATCATAAATCTTTGGAATCTTTCTTTTTTTCTTTTTCTTTCCTTTTTTAAAAAAACAAATTGGGGGTTTTGTTTGTTTAGATGGTGAGGAGAGGGTGGTGGTAGGATTCGTGCTGGTTTAAAAAAAAAAAAAAGTTTTTTTTTGATTGTTGGTTTTTTTGTTTTTTTTCATTGTGTTTTGGCTTAAAACTTGATCTTGAATAGAGTTTTTTATGCAAAATCTTTTTTTTTTTTTTTTTTCAAGAATTCTCTCTTTCTGTTCATGCTTTTCTTTGCTCCTTCTTTGTTGTGTTTGGTTGTGATTGTTTATTTGTATATTATATATAATTGTATTATGTATTATTTATTGTTACTTTCTCGCTCTGGATTCTGTTTTTATTATCGGTGCCAATCTGTAGTGATGTATTCTCTGCTTCAAGATTTTTGTATGTGTGTGTGTGTGTGTCTGTATGTGTGTGTGCTGCGTGTGTGTGTGTGTGTGTTGTGTGCGTGCTGTGCGTGCGTGCGTGCGTGCGTGCGTGCGTGTGTGTATGGTCCTGTATGCACATTGTGTATGTTTGTGTGAAGGGATACTATTTTGTTGTTGTTTTTTTAACAGTACGTTAATCATTTCAGCAGTTTAATTCTTTTCTTCATTTTGGGGGCTTTTAAAAAAAAAAAAGTTTTTATCAGTATTCTGGTTGGTAAATGTTTGCCACTGTGGTCTTAAGTGAAAGTTTATACATTTTATTCATTCTTCCTTCCTTCCTTCATTCACTCCTGATGCTTCCAACCTTATTAAGCCGTAGGCGGAGGCAAGCTGACACTGTGTCGTTGGTGTTGAAACTGACTTGATTCTTAACTCGTCACAGTTGCTTACTGATGCCTATCTTTGACATGACTGTAGTTTGGGCCATTTAAAATATATTTAGCAAACATAATACCATTGATAAAAACCATACATCAGTATTGTAGTTCAGTTTCAAAGTTGTTTTTTGTTCATGTGTGTTCTTTTGGTATTATAAATTTTGGGGGGATTGTTCTTTTTTTTTTCCAATATATAAACTTTGTATATTTTGTTTTAAACCCAGGTCACTGAATGCTAAGAAAACAAAAACAGCCCCCCAAAAAAGTCTGACACTGGGCTACTTAGCTTGATGAGGTATCAATATCTTAACCTTTGCATTGCTGGATAGAAGTATTGTTGCTCACAGAAATTGCACTGAAAACTAAAGAACTTTTAGCCGCGGCTACCTTTGTTCTGTTTTAGGATTTTTTTATATGCTTATGAATAATACTAGATAGGTAAACCTGTAGGTTTTGGGAAAGTAGAGACAACGTAGAATGTGACACAAATAACAAAAAGACATTAGCTAGTATGTAGCTGTAGATGTCCGACAAATTGTATTGGAAAAACTTTGCAGACTTGTAATCCCCACAATCTACTCTTCATCAGCTATGCACCCCCTTTTCATGGCAGAGACACAAAACAGACTGAACAACAAGACGAAGCCAACGTGTGTTGGAGACAGGAATGGTAGCTTCGAGATTAGAAATCTACATCATCCACCATCATTACTTTTATCATTGGTTTCCAACACTTGACTCAGGCTCCCTGATGTCAACAACATTCCTCTCCAGATGTTGTCACTCCAGTATTGCTAATTACACAACAGAACGGAAGTTCCACAGGTGGAGGACACAACCAAATGAAAACGAGGCAGATTTCCGAAGGCTACGATGATAGTCGATTGATGTTAAACCTGATGTATGCAAAGCCAGATCGTGGCCCATTACAGTTTACTGAAGGCCATGATTATGGCTCATAGCGCTGTACAGGTTAAAAGCTAAAAAAAAAAAAAAAAATTTAATCAGATTGATTCCACACAATGTTATTTCTTTATTTATTCGTTTAACTTAACTACTCTCTTTAGTCCTCTGTTTCCAGGATTAATGGAAAAAGCACTCAATGTGCATTTTTTTATAGCCAGTCCCTGTGTGCAAAAAACCCCAACCCAACAGCATGCACACAGGTTCAGACACCATCCCCATAGTCAGAATGTGGCTACCTAAACGATGGGAGGGTGGGTAGGAATGGGAAACAGTCACATACGATAAATCTCACCCTGGTTAGGCCTATACCTCAGAGCTCTAGCCAAACAATGAGAGAAGAAATGTAGCACTTTATAATTTTGGAAGGAGTTGCAAGGAAGGTTTGTGAATTGAAAGGTCCGTAACAGACGTCTGGTTTGTGTCGCTGGTGGTGTGTGTATTCTGCCTGCCTTCCCTCTTCTGTTCGTCTTTTTTTTTCTTTTGCTGTAGTTTGGAGGGAGTGGAATTTGGGGTAAGAGAAGAAGAAAAACAGAAATGTGCTTTGGGGTAGTTTTTTATTTCTTTACGGCTAATATGAATACAAGGGGACGAGGTGGCTCAGTGGTCAGAAGCACTCACTTTCTCCCAGCTAAGGTTAAGCAGCATTTAGCGTGGTTATTTGTTGGAAGCTTGACAGTTTGCTTGCCTTGGATTCAGTACAGTCCCCAGTTCACCCAGTTTTAAATGGGTACCTGGCCTTCTTTAGGGTCAGGGAAGTAAAGCAGCGAGGGAGGGGAGATGGGTTCTGCCTTCGATATGCTGGCCCTGGAGAAGCAGAGGTCTCTGACACCTCATTACCCAACGAAAGCATACAAATGTGCACAGTGCACATGAGGGTTATCTCCCTTAATGTAGGGATAGTGTTATGTATCTACATGATTATGTAATCATCACAAGAACCAGTAGATTTTTAAAATTGGGTTGATTTTTTTTTTCTTTGGGTGGTGGGGGGGGGGGGGGGGGGTTGTTGTATCGCTTTGTGCTTTGCTTTGTTTTGTGTTGATTTTGGGTGGAGGACTGAGCAGAGAGGGAGGGGGTGTTGGGCTTTTAGTGTGCTTTTTTTTTTTCTTACTATTTAGTTCAGCCAAGTACAAAAGCTTTACCAGAGCTGCAATCAAGTCAGGTTAAAAAACATTTCTGGAAAAAAAAAAAAAAAAAAAAATCAGACCATCATTGAAAGATAATCTGGTGCCTGTTTGAATAGCGATAGGGAATGAGGAATAGGAAATGGAGAATGTTTTCATCGAAACGTCTGCCGATAAATTTAGAATAAGCCACTGATGCAGGCTGTTAAATAATCTAGCATTTATTAAATACTAGGGAACCTACATTCCCCCTCCCCCCTCCCTGACAGATGTCATGATCTGGGTGCTAGTCTTTCAGATGAGAGGATTAATAAATAAACCAAGGTGCTGACTGTGTTGCAGTATGCATTTAGCGCACACTAAGAACCCATGGCAACAAGAGAAATTAACCTTGGCCTGAATCTGTTAGGGGAAAAAAAGCCCCACACTTGAGAGGAAACATGGCATAATAGACATGAGGGGGGCAGGGTAGCCAGTGGTCAGAGCGTTGCACTTGTGATCTAACAGCTCAGGATTGAGCCCCATGGAGGCGCTTGTTTTAGGGGATTTTCCCCTGCGGTTAACATTAACACTGACTCCACTCTTCCCCCTGCCAGTTGGATGGGGGACCATTTGCGCGCCTTGGTTTCAGTACAATCTCCCAGTTCACCCAGCTGTAAATGGGTACCTGCCCTCTTTAGGGTCAGGGAAGGTAAAGCAGCGAGGGAGAGGAGATGGGCGCCGCCCTCAACATGCTGGCCCTAGAGAAGCTGATGTCTCTGGTGCCTCGCTCCCTTATGACCACATAGGTTATGGGACAGTTTACCTTTTACATGTGTGTTGGCCAGAATGTGTGTTCATTGTAACATTGATAGTAGGATTTTTTTTAAAATCTGATTATTAACAAAAAATCTTAGCAGCTAAACAGACAGATAGAGGTAAGTTTCTGAAATTATTCTGCCCCTTGTTCTGTGGTGTTATAGACCCATAGAGAGAGAACCTGTATGGTGTTGCCATACTGATATAAACCCTGTTATAAATAGAATACTCTTGTGTTTTCTTTGGCGTGGGTGGAAACAATACTGTGTTCTTCTTCTCTTCCTTTGTTTCTCATCAAATTTATATCACTGTGTTTTTGTCATTTCTTCTTCTTCTTTTTAATGTCTTTTTCATTTAACATTGCCATGGGCAGGAAATATGTGTGGTGTGTGTGTGTGAGCGTAAGAGTTTGCACACATGCGGGTGCATGCATGCATATTATATGCATGTGTGTATGGCTGTGTGCATGCATGCTGTATGTGATTATTAGTAGGTGGTTACGTAGGCTTGTTTGGACTTGAAGCAGGCTCGGTGTTTACCGTGACTGTTATGATTTCTACTTCTGCTACATCTATGTCTACTGCTACTACTACTGCTGCTATTACCTCTGCTACTTCTACTACCACTACTGCTGCTACTGTAACTACTACTCCTGCTACTACTACAGCTATTGCTACAACTACTGCTACTACTGTTACTACTGCTGCTGCTACTTACTACTACTTCTACTACTACCACTACTAACTACTAGTACTAGTACTAGTACTGTCACTGCCATCACTTTTACTGTATAGCCATTAGACAGTTTTAAAATGAGTTACTAGCAAGGAAACATAGATAAAGGGTTATTCCACCCCAACATCATTCGTTTCATTATATATGCTCCAGTAATATTGATGATGACTGACTACTAGTAATAGTAAGGTATCATTTTTGCATTATCATCATTGCTGTTCCTTTTCATGGATGCTGATAATTGATGAATGGCAGTATTATTATTTCATTATTTATTGTCATTTTATTATTATTATTATCATTTTATTCTGTCACTGTCGTTTTCTCCGTGTATGGCAGACTCGTGGAAAAGGGGTATATAACTCCGCCCATCTTGTGGGTGGTGGGTTGGTGGCTGGGAAATGGGTCTGGGTTAGATTTGAATGTGACCATTTTCTTGTCAAAAGGATGGGGACAGAGAGAGAGTAGAGAGGGTGGAGGGTTAGAGAATATGGTGGAGGAGGAGAGGGGAGGGAAGAAGAGCATTTGGGGGGGGGGGGGGGGGGGTCGTTCCTTTGTGAGAGCCCGAGGTTTACCACTTTTGAGATTCTGCACAAGTGACTGTTCAGGGGGACTGGGGACGGATAGCCTAGTGGTCAGAACATTGCGCTGGCAATTTGACGACCGAGTTTGAGTCTGGTCAAGGAGA
Source organism: Stramonita haemastoma (assembly GCA_030674155.1). Taxonomy (NCBI): domain Eukaryota; kingdom Metazoa; phylum Mollusca; class Gastropoda; order Neogastropoda; family Muricidae; genus Stramonita; species Stramonita haemastoma. Next base: position 31,385,314 of record CM060343.1, read on the forward strand.
TTTTTTCTCCTGGAGTTAACATCAGTGCTGACTCCACTCCCCCAAAAGTGCTTCGGATGAGACTATAAACCGAGGCCCCGTGTGCGAACGCACGCAGAACATCTTGCGCACACGTTAAATCCTGTTCCGCTTTTCGTAAGAGTAGGCCATTGTGTGCCGGTGGGGACAGATGACATTTCAAGACTGCATACACATGGGGACTGGATGTAAAAAAGCACAAGAGTGCTTATTCCATTATCCTCGATATAAAAGAATCAATCAATCAATCAATCAATCAATCAGTGTTAACCCACCATTAACCCTCTTGCATTCAGTGTCTCTGAACACAAACTGCCTCTAGATTTCGCATTCCATCATGAAATCAGGTCAGGCACACATACTTGCTGGCCTTTTCCTCATTCTATGTACATACCAGCAGCTATAATTACTTCCAGACACTCAGCAGGGTTTCTCCTTCTAGCCTGATAGAGGTTTAACATGTGGTAGCAATTAGTGATGGTTAAAGCGTGATGAAAATCTGTGTGTAAATCCTGGCAAATCCTGGATGGGGACTTAGGGGTGGGTAATTATTCAATCCCAGCAAATCCTGGATTGGGACTAACAGGGTTAAGATAGCCATGTTCCCACTTCAGGGATGGTGTGACTAGTGTGTGAACATGGCACCTCTCTCTGTGTTCTTAGATCTTATACATATACAGTTTTGGTATTGACGATTATGATTTGCTTCATTTCTTTTCTTCCAGCTTTCTCTCTCTCTCTTTTTTAGATTGGTTATGAGCTGCTGGTCAATAATTCAGATTTGTTAGCATTTTTTGTTTGTTTGTTTTGGGAGGTTTTTTTTTGGATGTGGTTTCAGCTCTGATAGGGCCTTTGTAGTTGGCAGAGTTTGAGTTAGAATGGATGATGAATGAATGAGTGAATGAATGAATGAACAAATGAATGAGTGAGTGAATGAATGAGCGAATGAATGAATGAACGAATAAGTGAATGAACCAAAGGTCATGTGAGAGAGAGTGGGAGGGCAAGCGAGAGAGAGAGAGAGAGAGTGTGTGTGTGTGGTGTGTGTGTGTGTGTGTGTGTGTGTGTGTGTGGTGTGTGTGCGTGCGTGCGTGCGTGCGTGCGTGCGTGCGTGCGTGCGTGCTGGTGCGTGCGTGAGTGTGTGTGTGTGTGATTGAGTGAGAGAGAGAGAGATGGAAGGGTTTTGCATCAGTTTTGTATCGTGAAACGTGGATGTGGAGTGGTGTTCCATTGGTCAGGCTGTCAACTTTTGCACCAAGTTTAATATACATGTATGTGCACATGTGTAACTTGACACAATTTTTTGTTGTTCACTTTGGGGGGGGGTTTTGATTGTTTTTTTAAACACAGGTTTATTGAATAGTTGAGCACTTTGAAAACCAAGTATACAGTGGAGATATGAATGGTCCTTGTTTTTAAAGAAACTTACATTTATTTAGAAAGTGGCCAAAACTCAGTCTTTTTTTTTTTTGGGGGGGGGGGGGGGGGGTCTGGTTTTGTTCCTCACCTAGAGCTCTGAGATTTACCAATGGCGAGATTTATGTGTATACATACATATGACCCCAGACTTTTTTTTTTAATATCCTCTATCAGATACCTCCTGCAATGGTACTGGAACCGTTTGTATTGGTCATTGCCTTTCCAATGGATCATTCCAGTGCCGTGGAGAGGGGGGGTCTGCTGCATGGTAACAGCTTGCCCTCCATACTTACCTACCCAGGCTTTGCGCTCTAAAGACTAGAGCGCAACTCCATAGTCTTCCGAGACTGATGGGTGCCTACTACTATCAAATAAAGTAGAGTGCTGCATTCTGACTCCAAGGAAAATGATACCCCTTTATGTGATGCTCATTGTTACTGTTGTTGTTGTTTGTTGTTGTTTTCTTAGGTGGTTGGCTCGATTAAGCCAGGCAAGGCAAGTGGCTGCTGGGATATTTTCATTTGGGGTCGTGTTTTTTTTTTTTGGTTTGAAAGTTATGAAGAAGGGCATTGGATCGTGTATTTTTGTGTAAACTCACCCCTTTTTGGCTCGCTATTTGCTTCTTCTCCTTCTTGTTGTACAGACTTGTTCTTTAAAGGCTTGCGAACAGTGGAAGGTGTCGGTTTTAAGTAAAGCGTTCTTTTATTTATTTTATTTATTTTTTTTGCTGTGCTATGCTTTTTTTTTGGTAGGGGGGGGGGGGGGCAAGATGAAAATGTAAATTTATGTGTGCTGCCTTTCAAGAATTAGTAAGGTACATGCACGCACCCACGCACGCAATGTGCATGCACACACACATGCACACGCGAGCACACCACACACACACACACACACACACACACACACACACACACACACACACACACACACACACACACACACACCACACACACACAAAAAAGGGAACTGAATGAATGGACAAAGAAAAATAATGATCAAGATAGGTACAAGTGATCAGTTTAAGTAAAAAACCAAAAAAGGTTAGGGTTTGTGGAGGGAGAGTAAGGAGGGTGATGAAAGAGCAGTAACAAAAAATGATGATGGGTAGTGTTTGTGTATGGCTGTTTCTGTCTGTCTGTCTGTCTCTCTTTCTTTCTGTCTGTTTCTCTCTGTCTGTCTGTCTGTCTGTTTCTCTCTCTGTGTCTCTGTCTCTCTCTGTCTCTGTCTCTCTCTCTCTGTCTCTGTCTCTGTCTGTCTCTGTCTGTCTGTCTGTCTGTCTGTCTGTCTGTCTGTCTCTCTCTCTCTCTCTCTGTCTCTCTGTCTCTGTCTCTCTCTCTGTCTCTCTCTCTCTCTCTCTCTCTCTCTCTCTTCTCTCTCTCTCTCTCTCTCTCTCTCTCTCTCTTTCCAAGCTTTGTAGTCAATGAACTCTGTTCATTGAGAGAGAGAGACAGACAGAGAGAGAGGGACAGAGAGACAGAGAGAGACAGAGGGGGCAAAGAGAGAGAGATAATATAAAGATAGAAGATTTACGAAGAAGAAGAAGTCTTAGCAAGTGAGCACTTTAACAATTTTTGGGGGGGTACAAAAGCGGAGGAGGTATAAGGTTAGACATTTTGGAGGCTGTTTTCTCCCTCCCTCCCTCCCCTGTTTTTCTCCTTCTCTGCCTGGGGTGGAGTGTTGTATGTATCGGCCATGGCTTCGCTACCCTATCTTTTCTCTGTAACTTTAAAAAAAAAAGTTTTTCTTAGAGCAGAGACAGTGAAGTTGTCAGATACACAAGGGCATGGTTTATCACTGGGTGTATGCTGTTACTAGGGTCTGTGGTCTAGTGGTTAGGGTGGTGTACTCGTAATCTAAAGGTTGCGGGGTTCGATCCGAGCTATTCCGCTATGGCATTGTGAGCTTGGAAAAGGCACTTTACGGCTATTTTTCTCACTCCCACCCAGGGGTGTAAAAAGGGGGGGTACACAACCTTGTGTGGGGGTTATTCCTGCGATAGACTGGCGTCCTATCCAGGGGGGAGTCTATGACTCTCCAGTCGCTTAACGCCATCATGAAACGGGATAAGCAACGGCTCTGATGAGCCTTAGGCTCGGGACAGACTTTAACTTAATGTACTGTTACTAGGGTCTGTGGTCTCACAGAGGATTCCTTTATTTTTTTTTTTTAATATAGAACTGTGTGTCTTGGATGTATATATATGAACAACTGTCTCTGTCTGTATTGTCGTCTGTCGCTTTCTTCTTCTTGGATTTATTTATCTATTTATTTATTTATTTTATTTTGAGGATAAGGGAATAAGCTATCATGTGCTTTTTTTTTTTTGTAAACCTCTGTCTGTGTATGAGCAGTTTCTGTCAATTTTGTCATCCGTTTCCACCAGCACACGGTGGCCTATTCTTCTGAAAAGTGGAACGGGTTTTAATGTGCATGCAAGATTTTTTTTTAAAGTAAGATTCTCTTTTCATGTTGGGTAAAAGAATAGAAGGAAAAAATGTATCTACAACACACCACACACACACACACACACACACACACACACACATACACACACTACACACACACACACACACACACACACACACACACACACACACACACACACACACACACACACACAGATAGATATATAATGCATTATGTGTTGTGTCATTAAGTTTCACAAAATACAAACCATTTGGTTACATCAAGGCTTGTCAATTTATCCCCTTCGGTCTGCCTATCATATTTTGTTAAGTGAAAGTCCCATGTTTAGATTTTTTGTTTTTAGATACCACAAAAATCACACCTATGAGTTTCTTTGTTCATAATTCAGAAGATATTAAGAGAGCTACCTAAAATAAGCGTGTAAACTTGTTTTGAAGGTGGATTTCTTCTATATTTTTGTGTGTAAAAAATAAGATATCAGTATTTTCCTAACTTCTGAGTGTATCCTGCATGCTAACACACTTGGGCATCCCTCTAGAGGTGGAGGAAAAAAATGCACTTTTTTTTTTTTTAATCATCTTGCTGTGTTACATGCTTATCGTACCATAACGAGATGGATTTTCAGCTATGCTGTCGAAGCAGAAAGATGTTGAATCATGAAGAACAGCATTCTTCAATGAGCATTGCAGACGCACTTTCATGACAAATGCCGTCTGTGAACAGCGCCGTGAAGAGGGTTAATTTAACAGCTTGGGTTGTTCAGCTGCAGCAAAATATTTCCACTAGAAACTGTGATCTTTTTTCATTCATTCAGAAATGGTTTCTTCTGCGTCTGTCTGTGCCCTTTGTCTGGGTTTTATTGTCATTTTTGGGGCGTTCCCCGATTTCACATACCCCCATGGGCAATGTTGTTTGCAGATATGGCATTCTCTTTGTGTGTGTGTGTGGTGTGTGTGTGTGTGTGTGGTGTGTGTGTGTGTGTTGTGTGTGTGAGTGAGTGGAGTAGTGATGAGTGTGTGTGAGTGAGAAGAGAGAAGAAGAGATGAGAGATGGTAGTGATGAGGAGAGGAGAGAGGAGAGAGATCATTATTGAAACATTCATTATCTTTTACATTTTTGTGGTAACCTAGAGATAATGAATTAATTGGAATGGCTGGCATCGACAGGACAGCCACATTGTATTGTTGACCTTATCCTGGAATTTAATCATTTTCAGGTATTTTGTCATTTCAATTTTTTTTTTTTCAGATTGACGCTAGTGTTGGATATTTTGGAGGATTACTTAGCTGATGTTGATGTTAAAGTGAAGTGATTGTTATTACTGAAGTTACTGAAATGGAATAAGGTGACATCCTGATGCAGCCTTCATGGTCAGAGGGGCTATACAGGTGAAAGGTAAAGGTGTCCCATAACCTATGTGGTCGTACGGGAGCGAGGCATCAGAGACCTCAGCTTCTCTAGGGGCCAGCATATTGAGGCGGCGCCCATCTCCTCTCCCTTGCTATTTTACCTTCCCTGACCCTATAGAGGGCAGGTGACAATGGGTGAACTGGGGGACTGTACTGAAGCTAAGGCTCATGCAAACGGTCTTGTGCAAATCATTTTGTTGCGGTAAAGAATCCATGCACGGCAACAAGAGAGTTGTCTCTGGCAAAACTCTGTATTAAAAAACTTCTTGGTAATAATCCAATTATTATAATATATATATTAATTATAATATATATATATTTATGCAGACAGGAAAAGAAAAAACAGTAATGGGTGGCCCTGCTCTTGGGGGACGCACTCTTCCCCTGGAGGAGAGAGAGCGGCCCAAATGTCGCGCACAAAAATCTGCCGTGACTTAAAATGGTATACAATACAACACAACACAATACGATCATGACATGAATACAATACTACACAAGACAAGACAATACAACACAGCACAATACGATACAATACTGTACACAGTACAGTACAAGCTTCTCAAAACTGATGTTTGTGTTTTTGGTTTCTGTCTTTTTCCAGGTGCTCCAGTCAGCCAAAGAGCAGATCAAGTGGTCGCTACTCAAGTGAACCCTCTACCTTCCTTCTGTGGGGCAGCGTCATGGGAATCCTCACATACCATAACTGTGACCCTCCTCCACCAAATGAGTCGCTTTGCACCTGACCCACTTTTCCCCTAGGAGCCATTTTAGGCAGGGAAGGGGGGGGGGGGGAGGTATAGCTGTCAGTTTTCCCCACTTTCAGCCCTCTTAGCTGCCAAGTATTTCATCCCAGCCCAGCCCAGCTGGTGCTAAGCATAGCAGGAACTGACCACATGGACAAGATTAAAGGAAAGGGCGTGCTAAATTTAGCATTCTTGACTGAGTGATGCAGGATTTATGTGCTGTGGAGAGGGGGGGGGGGGGGGGGGTCAGGTTGTCAGCTTTCAGATTTTGATTGATTTCAAAATACTAAAGCCATTCTTCTACCTTGTAGTAAAGTAGCAAGGCGTAATTGTGTTTCCTTTTGCTTTAAAAATGGTTTCAAATCACCCAAGCCTCATTCTGACCACCTAGTATACTTTCTGCAAGTCGGCCATTTCAATTTGTAATAACTGTACATAGAACTCTCTGATTTTTCAAATGTTTGGGTATTAGATAATGTATTTATTGCAGATTAGTATGTTAATAACTAAAAATTTACTTCTGGTGCATTGCGACTCATTATGTGGTGGAGCATTTATACATGTGACGAATTTTTTTGTTGTTGGCATCATCTGTCTTCATTCATAGAGGACCATTTTCATGGGACTGTGTATGAGCTTCTGTGCATTACTACATAACATCACCAGTAGGTCTGTGCTTTGTGCATGAGAGGGGGGTTAAAGTCTGTGGGAAATTTTATTGAGAAAGAAAACAAAAAGGTTATCTGTGAGATAGTGAGCTTGTAAGTAATGATTGATGGTTATTGCAACGTACGAGTGTTGGTTGGTGTGTGTGGTTGTTGTGAGTGAGTGAGTGTTTATGCTCTTTTGTTTGTGGTGTTGTGGTGTGTGGTGTGAGTGTGCTTATTTATTTTTTTTATTCTTTTATTTCGAGGATAATGGAATAAAGCACTCGCGTGCTTTCTTTACATCGTGTGTTTGTGTGTGTGTGTGTGTGTGTGTGTGTGTGTGTGTGTTGTGTGTGTGTGTGTGTGTGTGTGTGTGTGTGTGTGTGTGTTGTGTAGTGATTCTTTATGAAGCAAGAAGTTGGTGTATTGTTAGTTGTTCATGTGGAAAACTTGGATCATCATGAATAAATGGAATTAAAGGTGGGAAAACAAAATTCATTTTATTTTATTAATTGTTTTGTTTGTTTGACAGTGTTGAATATGTATCTGTCCATTTTCTGTCTGTCTTTCCATTTTTTCAAGAAATACTCAGAAAGGCATGCATGCTTGCACACATATTAAGACTGAAAATGCATGTGCAAATATACATATACACAAAATTCACTAACACAGACATGTAAATACACATAGAGGATACATACACACCCATATAGTTTTATAAAACACACACACACACATACACGCACATGTACACGCTGGCACACACAACACACAACACCACTAATAATCCTTGTGATGACACTATAAACTGGGCCCTGTGTGTGCGCGCACACGCAGACAGCAGAACATCTTGTTCACACGTTAAAACCCATTCCACTTTTTGGAAGGGTAAGCCATTGGGTGCTGGTGGGAACAGATGAAAAATTTACAAAACTGCATACACACTGGGACTGGATGTAAAAAAAAAAAGCACATGAGTGCTTGTTTCATTATCCTTCAAATGAATAAATAAATATCATTTATCACATCTATCTATCTATGCCTATCCCTTAGTCTGGCGACCGTGGGGGCACCCCTGAAGACTTGACAAGCCAGTTCCCTCCATTCCTCCCTCTGTTCTGCCTTTCTCAGGGTTTTGTTGAGTTCTAGGCCTGTCCATTCGCTGATGTTGTCCTCCCATCTCTTCCTTGGTCTGCCTCATTTTCTTCCTCCCTGGACAGTGCCTTGCAGTATTGTCTTTGCAAGTCCTGTTGGTCTATCCTTGATCATATCTATAAACAATCCTCCAACAAGGAAAGTGGCAGGATGGATAACACATTTCACCTGCCTAACAAGTAAACCATGAGCTTCTGGGTTCGATTCCCAGCCTTGCCCTGTCTCCCAAGTTTGACTGGAAAATTGAACTGAATGTCTGGTCTTTGGAGGGGAGACTCTAACATTCAGATGGGGGATGATAGCCTAGTGGTCAGAACATTGGTGCAATTGCGACCTGGTTCGATTCCATTGAGGAGATTTTTCTCTGGGCTAACATCAGTGCTGACTCCACTCCCCCAATGTCCTTGATGAGACTAAACCCAGACACGTGCGCTAGATTGTCCACACCCACCACCTGCCCCACACACACAACATGACGACAAGAGCAGGGAGGTACATCCCAACTGCCAGGCAAAATTGGCAGGTTCACTTCCCAACTTTATCCCTGAAGTCAGAATGCAGCTACCTTAATGGTGGGCAAAACTCCCCCCCCGCCCCCCCACAAAAAGTGCAAATTCTCACCAAGTGGTCAAACCTCAGAGCTCTAACCAGGAACAAGATTTGGGGGGGGGGGGGGGGGTAAATCTTTCTTGCAGTATTGTTTTTGCAGGTCCTTTCGATCTTGTAACATGCCCATACCATTTAAGTTTAGCTTCTTTACGATTGGTTTTTCGTAGGGACCAATGATTTGCTGGATTCTGTTATGCACTTCTTGTTGCTTATGTGGTCTCTGTAGGAGATGCCAAGGAGTCCCGGAAGCATCTCATTCTACTGCCTGTACTCTTCTCTCCACATCAGCAGTCAGGGTCCACGATTCACAGCAATGGCATACTGCAAGGCACTGCCAGGGACGAAGAAAAAGAGGCAGACCAAGGAAGAGATGGGAGGACATCATCAGCGAATGGACAGGCCTAGAACTCAAAAAAGCTTTGAGAAAGACAGAACAGAGTAGGAAGAATGGTAGGGAACTGGTTGTCAGGTCTTCAGGGGTGCCCCACGGTCACCAGACTAAGGGATAGATAGAGAGAGAAGAGAGAAATCCTCCTCTCCAAAAGATCTGACTTCTCTTTGGAACCCTTATCATTGGGACACAGCGTGCTCTGAATTGTTCACACCCTGTCATGCTGAAGACCCATCATGTGTCAATGTATATGCAGAACACTTTGCACACATGTCAAAGCCTGTTTTGCATTTCACAAGAGTAAACCATCCATTCATGCCGATAAGATGGATGAACCCCCCCCCCTCC
>CM060343.1:31394579-31412079 GCA_030674155.1 Stramonita haemastoma
GCAGACAGGAAAAGAAAAAACAGTAATGGGTGGCCCTGCTCTTTTGGGGGACGCACTCTTCCCCTGAGGAGGAGAGAGAGCGGCCCAAATGTTCGCGCACAAAAATCTGCCGTGACTTAAAATGGTATACAATACAACACAACACAATACGATATGACAAATACAATACTACACAAGACAAGACAATACAACACAGCACAATACGATACAATACTGTACACAGTACAGTACAAGCTTCTCAAAACTGATGTTTGTGTTTTGGTTTCTGTCTTTTTCCAGGTGCTCCAGTCAGCCAAAGAGCAGATCAAGTGGTCGCTACTCAAGTGAACCCTCTACCTTCCTTCTGTGGGGCAGCGTCATGGGAATCCTCACATACCATAACTGTGACCCTCCTCCACCAAATGAGTCGCTTTGCACCTGACCCACTTTTCCCCTAGGAGCCATTTAGGCAGGGAAGGGGGGGGGGGGAGGTATAGCTGTCAGTTTTCCCCACTTTCAGCCCTCTCAGCTGCCAAGTATTTCATCCCAGCCCAGCCCAGCTGGTGCTAAGCATAGCAGGAACTGACCACATGGACAAGATTAAAGGAAAGGGCGTGCTAAATTTAGCATTCTTGACTGAGTGATGCAGGATTTATGTGCTGTGGAGGGGGGGGGGGGGGGGGTCAGGTTGTCAGCTTTCAGATTTTGATTGATTTCAAAAAACTAAAGCCATTCTTCTACCTTGTATAAGTACAAGGCGTAATTGTGTTTCCTTTTGCTTTAAAAATGCGTTTCAAATCACCCAAGCCCTCATTCTGACCACCTAGTATACTTTCTGCAAGTCGGCCATTTCAATTTGTAATAACTGTACATAGAACTCTCTGATTTTTCAAAAATTTGGGTATTAGATAATGTATTTATTGCAGAATAGTATGTTAATAACTAAAAATTTACTTCTGGTGCATTGCGACTCATTATGTGGTGGGCATTTTACATGTGACGAATTTTTTTGTTGTTGGCCATCATCTGTCTTCATTCATAGAGGACCATTTTCATGGGACTGTGTATGAGTTCTGTGCATTACTACATAACATCACCAGTAGGTCTGTGCTTTGTGCTGAGAGGGGGGTTAAAGTCTGTGGGAAATTTTATTGAGAAAGAAAACAAAAAGGTTATCTGTGAATAGTGAGCTTGTAAGTAATGATTGAGGTTATTGCAACGTACGAGTGTGTTGTTGGTGTGTGTGGTTTGTGTGAGTGAGTGTTTAATGCTCTTTGTTGTGGGTTTGTGTGTGTGGTGTGAGTGTGCTTATTTATTTTTTTTATTCTTTTATTTCGAGGATAATGGAATAAAGCACTCCGTGCTTTCTTTACATCTGTGTGTTTTGTGTGTGTGTGTTTGTGTGTGTGTGTATGTGTGTTGTGTGTGTGTGTGTGTGTGTGGTGTGTGTGTGTGTGTGTGTGTGTAGTGATTCTTTATGAAGCAAGAAGTTGGTGTATTGTTAGTTTTTCATGTGAAAACTTGAATCATCATGAATAAATGGAATTAAAGGTGGAAAAAAAATTCATTTTATTTTATTAATTGTTTTGTTTGTTTGACAGTGTTGAATATGTATCTGTCCATTTTCTGTCTGTCTTTCCATTTTTTCAAGAAATACTCAGAAAGGCATGCATGCTTGCACACAATATTAAGACTGAAAATGCATGTGCAAATATACATATACACAAAATTCACTAACACAGACATGTAAATACACATAGAGGATACATACACACCCATATAGTTTTATAAAAACACACACACACACATACACGCACATGTACACGCTGGCACACACACACACACACACCACCCTAATAATCCTTGTGATGACACTATAAACTGGGCCCTGTGTGTGCGCGCACACGAGAACAGCAGAACATCTTGTTCACACGTTAAAACCCGTTCCACTTTTTGGAAGGGTAAGCCATTGGGTGCTGGTGGGAACAGATGACAAAATTTACAAAACTGCATACACACTGGGACTGGATGTAAAAAAAAAAGCACATGAGTGCTTGTTTCATTATCCTTAAATGAATAAATAAATATCATTTATCACATCTATCTATCTATGCTATCCCTTAGTCTGGCGACCGTGGGGCACCCCTGAAGACTTGACAACCAGTTCCCTCCATTCCTCCCTCTGTTCTGCCTTTCTCAGGGTTTTGTTGAGTTCTAGGCCTGTCCATTCGCTGATGTTGTCCTCCCATCTCTCTTCCTTGGTCTGCCTCATTTTCTTCCTCCCTGGACAGTGCCTTGCAGTATTGTCTTTGCAAGTCCTGTTGGTCTTTCCTTGATCATATCTATAAACAATCCTCCAACAAGGAAAGTGGCAGGATGGATAACATTTCACCTGCCTAACAAGTAAACCATGAGCTTCTGGGTTCGATTCCCAGCCTTGCCCTGTCTTCCAGTTTGACTGGAAAATTGAACTGAATGTCTGGTCTTTGAGAGGAAACCTCCTATAACCATTCGGAACCTGTGTACTTAAGGAGCTTAGTGCACTCCACTCTCCCCCTCCGAACAAACCAACTCGCTAACTGCCCACCCACCCACCCTGCCCCACACACAGATAACATCGAAAAGAGCAGGGAGGTACATCCCAACTGTCCTGGCAAAATTGGCTAGGTTCACTTCCCAACTTTATCCTGAAGTCAGAATGCAGCTGCCTTAATGGTGGGCAAAACTGGTCCCCTCCACCCCCCAACAAAAAAGTAGTGCAGAAATATCACCAGTGGTCAACATCTCAGAGCTCTAACCAAGGAACAACGATCTTTGGGGGGGGGGTGGAAATCCTCCTTGCAGTATTGTTTTTGCAATGTCCTTTCGATCTTGTGTACATGCCCATACCATTTAAGGTTTAGCTTCTTTACGATTGGTTTTTCGTAGGGACCAATGATTTGCTGGATTCTGTTATGCACTTCTTTGTGCTTATGTGGTCTCTGTAGGAGATGCCAAGGAGTTCCGGAAGCATCTCATCTTCTACTGCCTGTACTCTTCTCTCCACATCAGCAGTCAGGGTCCACGATTCAAAGGCATACTGCAATAGGCACTGTCCCAAGGAGGAAGAAAAAGAGGCAGACCAAGGAAGAGATGGGAGGACATCATCAGCGAATGGACAGGCTAGAACTCAAAAAAGCTTTTGAGAAAGACAGAACAGAGAGAGAATGGAGGGAACTGGTTGTCAGGTCTTCAGGGGTGCCCCCACGTCACCAGACTAAGGGATAGATAGAGAGAGAGAGAGAGAAATCCTCCTCTCCAAACAGATCTGACTTCTCTTTGGAACCCTTATCATTGGGACACAGCGTGCTCTGAATTGTTCACACCCTGTCATGCTGAAGACCCATCATGTGTCAATGTATATGCAGAACACTTTGCACACAGTCAAAGCCTGTTTTGCATTTCACAAGAGTAAACCATCCATTCATGCCGATAAGATGGATGAACCCCCCCCCCCCCCCCCCCCCCCCCCCAAAAAAAAAAAATTCATGCACCTGGTGTGTTTAGACGTAGACACATCCCCGAATTTGGAATGCAGCTACCTTAAATGGTGGGCAAACATGATCGCATATAGAATCATGCTCATACCATTACCTCGATATACAAGAATAATAATGATAATAAATATAATGCATACACTCTTGGGGTGAACCTCTGAGTTTAACCAAGGAACAAAAAATAGAGAGAAAAAAAAGATTTAAAAATTGTTTGCATGTTGGATTTTTTTTTTTAAAATTCACTTCAGAGCTCTAGGCAAAGATTAAAACCATGCATGCGCGTGTGCACACACATACACAAACACACATCACACACACACACATACACACACAAATGTTCTGCAACAATTAAAGTCACAAATATTATTTAAAACTTTTTAAATTTTTATTTATCTTTTTTTTTTTTTTTTTTGCAAAGAAGCCAGCCAACATTTGCACTGTCAAAAGTTTGCTTGGACACTAAGATAATATTTGTATATATATATGAATTGTCCGTAATGATAAGGTTTTATCACAAACAACTGCAATCCATTACATTTATTACAAAAAAAAGCATTGTCAAGTTCAAGATTTGATTAACTATTATCAAATATATATATGTACATTAACAAACAGTACGTGTATCACGTGTGGGGATTTTTTGAGGACAACTCAAAATAACAAGTAACAACACACATAGTTAAGTGTGGCTTGAGATTCAAAAATTTGTTTAAAAACAGATAAACTGTAGATATTGTTTAACACCACTAAATATTTGCTTTAGTGGTTGCCAATTTTGTAAAATTCCATGCATATCTCTTATAAAAGATACTTGATCATTTTTTTATGTGCAAACTTTGGTTTATTCATTCTTTTAAAAAAAAAAATATCCCAGGAGATGGAATGTGACTGTCTTAAAAGTGATGTCAAAAACGGTTGCATAATTATTCATAAATCTCACCAAAATAAAGTACATAGTGAGTTCTTGTATTTGCGTTGTGGGAAAGGAAACTTTACTTGGCTTAAATGCAAATTGAACTGCAATGTTATCTTATTAAGATAGGTTCATGTACTGCTTGTGATATATCTTCAAATCATTGGTTTTTTTTTTTCAAAACTGTGTTTTATTTATTTTCATAGTTATATAACAAAAAAAACTCTACAGCTATTTCTAAGCACAACAAAATATGTACTGCTAATATAAACACAACAACAACAAAACCTATACTATTATTATAAACACACCAACGCCCTGTAATGCAATTTAAAAGAAAACAAGAAAAATAAGAAAAATGTACTTGGAGATGTTTTAAACAAAGAAAAACCACCAGCAAAACCAAGCACAATCTAACCATGCCTGAAAATCTATCCTGAATATAATCTTTAAAAAAACAACAAACACCAGGAATTACTGATTTAAAGCTTGCTGTATAAATTAATTGTTCAACCTGTGCATTCTATGCATTAAAAAATATTGACACAACGTACAAAATAAGTGCACTCCATAATCATATAATAGAAGACATCACAGTAATATACAAACAACTACTATATAAGATATATATATATATATATATATATATATATATAATATTATATATATATATATATATATATATATATATATATATATATATATAAATAAGCAAAACTGCAACTCACCACAAAAAATTCCAAGACTTCAAAACTTGAAAAAAAAGTTTCTTCTCTTCATATAAAATCGAAGAGAGAATTCTACACAAATCTCATTTCGATACTTCAACAACAACAGCAACACGTGTCCATTTCAGAAAACGATTGAACATTTTTACACACATACGTGATATGTGGAGAAGCAATAATGATATAATAATAATATTTTTAAAAAACAACCAAAAACAAATAGATGAAAATAATAGTGGGTATCATTCTGGTTCATGTTGCCTTATGTGTTTAACCTGCGCTACTGAAAGACGCTTTCCCAAGCTTGTGGGCAGTGTTTTCTTTCATTCCTCAGCTAGGACTCCGAGGTTCACCAATGATGAGTTGTGTGCAGTGGAGATTCGAACTCATGCCTTCAGTTACTGTCACATGACAAGTGCAATGATCTAACCACTAGGCTACCTTGTTGTTGTGATTAGACTAAGGTCCCAGCGGAGATTTCCGATTTTGGGAGATACTAGGTTAATCTCTTTGTACCAACCTAATAACATGAAAAACGTATTTTTCAAAATGGACAACTACTGAAAGCATAACCTTTTATTTATTTATTTTTAATTATATTATTTTTGTTTTGTTATTATTATTATTATTATATTATTATTATTATATTATTATTATTATTGAAGTGATCATGATGAAAAAAATACATATGCGTATACATAACTGACAGACTTTAAATATACAATTAAGAATATAAAATGTTCAATATGGCATCAAACTAACAAACATTCTAACAACAAAATTCTTAAAGAGAAAAAGATAAATCAGAACAAATCAACAAACTAATATTATATCTAAATTCACACGCAAAGACCATTTCTAAATAGTGTTTAACATTAATATCAAATGAACAAAAATCTGTCAATACTTTAGGAACTTGATATTACAAAAAAGCAATCAAAAACTAACTAGACACTGTAAAATATAGGAGTTTCTTATGTTTCAAACACACATCATCACTGACATAACAACAACTATATACATATATTCGTTACTCATATCAAGCTCTTAATACACTCTAAACACCACATCACACCAGCAATAATCATATATATATATATATATATATATATATTATATATATATAATATATAATATATATATATATATATATATATATATATATATATATATATAATATATTATATATAATATTATATAACTATAAGAGAGCCAGCAATGTAATCAAAAATACACATCACACATTTAATAATATAACCACTAAAGTATAAACAATCACAAACACCAATGTCAAAAACATAATAAATGTAGAGCTGAAAATCACAAACAGTCAATGATTGATAGAATTTTATTCTTTATAAAAACTCTCTTAAAAAACAACACAAAAAAACACACTCCAGAGGCAAAAATCTCGAACTACACACACACACACACACACACACACACACACACACACACACACAACACACACACACACACACACACACACACACACACACACACACACAAAACAGAGTACTGCATTGCGGTGTCGTGTCAACTCACACACCCCCCCCCCCCCTCCCCAACCTCCCCAAATCAAAAACACCTCAGATTCCACATACAAACAACTTCTGACACATGAAATACCATACATTGACAACACTTGCTGTAGAAAATGTCCACTCATAATTTCTTTTTATAACAAAGGAACACTCAAAGCACCAATAGCACAGGGACTGGATGTAAAAAAAAAATTAAAAAAAAAGCACATAAGTGCTTATTCCATCCTCCTCGAAATAAAAGAATAAATAAATAGATAAATTAATTGATTAATCAAAATATAAATAAAATGGAAAAAGACTCATAAAAGTAAATACGAATTGGCAAACATCATAAATGCTCTTTCTTATGTTCGACAAAGAATATTATAACACTTTCGTCTTATATTTTGTTGTTGTTGTATTATAGGATGATCACGAGTCATACAGATCCAGAATGTAGGAATAAGTGAGCGAATATAATAATAATATAATATATATAAAAATAATGATAATAATGATATAATATAATACAATAAAAATAGTAGTAATAATAAATGATAATTAAAAAATTAAACAAATAAAAAAGGAAGTTATACAGCGCCATCTCTTATAAAAACAATCAAAGCGCTTAATAACACTATGATATGCTGGAGAGATAAGTTCGTTAACACAGACAGCGAAAGAGTTAATAGGAGATAGTTCCATCTCTTGCAATCTAATCTCAAACGGCAGTAAATGAATTGAGTTCTCTCTGAAGAAGTTTGTGCCAAAAAAAAAAAAAAAGTATATTGAAAAACACTGAAACTTATATAGAGTTCTATCAACGACAAAAAACTTACAACAAAATTTCAACAAAATAAATGGAAGCCATAGGTTGATCTATAACAAAAAAAATAAAAAAATAACATAACAAAGCGTTCACACAACACACGATCACACACCACGCACGCACACACACGCACACACACACCGACCACCCCAGCGACCACACACACACACCACACACACACACACACACACACACACACACACACACACACCACACACACACACACACACACACACACACACACACACACACACACCACACACACACACACACAACCACCAACAACAAGAAAAACACCCCAAACATTCAATAAACGAAAGCACCAACCATAGACACCCATCCAGAATATCAATCAAGTCAGCATTTGGAAATAAAAGACAGATAAATATTTTGTTCCAGTAATGTGCACATTGGGGAAAAAGGCATTTCTTGTTTGTTGTTGTTGTTGTTTTTAATATAAAGCTATTTGTCTTTTACAACTCACAGACTTATGAGTGTGTGATGTTATGTTATTCTTATTCTTATGGCACAGTTTAAACAATGATGATAATGATAATACTAAACGTAATACAAAAAATAGTACAATGATAGGAAGAAGACTTAAGGACTAAACATTCAAACGCACACACACACACACACACACACACACACACACACACACACACACACCACACACACGCACAGCACACACACACACACACACCACACACACCACCACACCACACACACACATGGAACAGTTATGCTAAATCAAAGTTTAAAAAAGAAAAAAAGTGCATATCTCACCAGATCTTTATCTATCAATATCAATGCTTACACATAATATCTTTTGTAATATGTATCTGTGTAGTCAATCTAAGAGAAAAATCTTCATCTTATTAATCTATTACTCTTTATGCTTATTTACATAATCGCTTTTGTAATACGAAACAGATGAGCCGGTTGAAATATGCAGCACATTTAACACAGCAAAAAAAAAAAAGGGGGTATACCATCACAAAAAAAGAAAAAGAAAGAAGAAAAGGCAAAGAAAATAAGACAGAAAGAAAGAAGAAAATAGCAGTAAATTGCAATAATTGAAAAACACAACACACGCACGCAGGCACGCACTCGCGTGCACGCAACCACGCCACGCACGACAACGCACACACACACACACATATATCTCTCTCTCTCCATCCATATATATATATATATATATATATATATATATATATATATATATATATATATATATATATATATATATATATATATATATATTACAGTAAAAGTAACATTTGACAGTAACAGTCAAACTTGAGATTCTGTCACCTTTTGGTTCAAGCAAGCTAGATAGAGCAGCGTAACAACACGCACAAAATGTGTATAATCAACCCCCACCCCACTCCCTTTCTCAAAAAAATAAAGAAAAGAAAAGAAAATACAGAATATATTGCCATATATAGAAACTTTACAAAAAGATTTAATAACAGAAGTAACAGTAAAGATTAAAGTCAACTTGAGACTCCATTTCTCCTGTAGGGCTCAAAAGAAAAGCCCCAGACCCCCCACCCCCCCCCCCCCCAAAAAAAAAAAAAAAAAAAACACCCCAAAAAAACATGCACTAAAAAAAAGTGCTGGCAAGAATTGCAGACAAAACAAAGAAAATCACACAGAGATTCAGCAAGTTCTCTGCCATTGTAGTCATTTTTTTTTTTAATTTAAAGGAACAACTTTGGATCCCATGATTGGGGTCAGAGCCAAGATATAGCCTGTCTTATCTCCGTGACAGACAGACAGACAGACAGACAGACAGACAGACAGACAGCAGAGAGGCTGCTGCTGGCCTGAAGTGCTGCTTGTCCTTCAGTTCAAAATTTATCACTTCAGCTCTTTATCACTTTTATCACTTTATTCTTCACTGATGCCGACAGCCACACTTTCTTCATGTCAAAGATGATAGACAAGTGAAAGCAATGTTTGTGATTTTTACTCTGTGAGAAAAAAAGTATGAGCCTTGTATTTTTCCCCAGTCAGTGCTAGAAATCTGTGATCGTTTCACAGCGTTACTTCCTCCACTGTTTCCATTTGAATAGCCAGAAACACTGCGTGTGTGGCAGATGTTGTTGCTGAGATTATATTAGAGTCCCAGCGAAAGTACTCTGATTTAGGGACTATGGCGGAAGGTCATCCCACTTCGGTGCCTCGAGCCTCTCTAAAAAAACAGCACAATCCTGTAAAGCAACATGAGCCTGGCCCATGCTAGCACTAGAGTGACATACACAGCTGACATACAGAGCCCTTTTCTGCGTTTATATGTATACCCTTGTTGTCCCTTTGGGGACGGGATGCTCAGTGGTCAGAGCATACGCTTTCCACAAGCTAAGGTTTAAGCAGCATCCAGCTGGTTACCAAGTGGGTGGGTGACCGTTTGTGTGTGAGACTCAGCTTCAGTACAGTCCCCCAGTTCACCCAGTACATTTTCTTTGTGATCCAATTTCACCTTCATAATTCACATTCCATAGAGTTACACGGCAGGTGGTATATGTTTTGATATGTTGCTTTATATAATTAATTATATGCATATAGTATTATTTATATATATATATAATATATATAATATATATATATATATATATATAATATATATATATATATATATATATATATATATAATATAATGAAGGTTTTTAAAAGTATTGCAAAACAAGCCCCCAAAAGGGGGTAATCTTAACTTTAAATTGTTGTGCAGTAACAGTAAAAAGATTGATACAAATTTTTTGTTCAATTTTTGTGAACTGATGCAACCGGCAAACAAAAAAAGTCCTTCTGCACCAGGAGAGCAAGTCCCCCCCCCCCCCCCCCAAAAAAAAAAAATATATATATATATATATAATAGAAAATTCATATATAAAAAGCAATATGTATTAATAACAAACAAACAATTCACATAGAAATGTTGACCTTCACCAAAACCCATATCCTCAACTACTCACAAAAATATGCGCATAAAAAAAAAACAATTCTTGGTTCATTTTGGAGTCACAGAAATAAGAACAGACTTTCGCCTCCCCAAACCACAGTCATTATCCTCTGCCCTGACTCTATCTAAACCTTCAGACAGAAATCATCTTTCCACCACAAATAAGACAGCACCCTGCCCCCCCCAAAACAAACACACAATTAATGAAAAAGACAGAACCACGGAAGGACTGGAGCGAAAATCAAACACAAAGTTTAACTGAACAACAGACACGGAAGGCAAAAAATATTCCAAACAAAACAAAGCAGAATTCAGTTGAAAACATGATTTTGTGTGTGTGTGTGTGTGTGTGTGTGTGTGTGTGTGTGTGTGTGTGTGTGTGTGTGTGTGTGTGTGTGTGTGTGTGTGTGTGTGTGTGTGTGTGTGTGTGTGAGCAATCCTGTTTGTTATACGCAATGTCTCCTTTGCTGTGAGCACCTGAGTCGAGGCACTTCAACATAATATGTACTCATCATATATATATATATATATATATATATATATATATATATATATATATATATATATATATATATATATATATATATATATATATATATGTACTCATACAGTGGATCATGATCTAGAGGTAGCGCACCTGCCTAAAAAGCGAATCCGGTTTCAAGTGTGTGGTGGTTCAATCCTGTTGGGGCCAGAAACTTTTCCCTCCATCCACTAGATCGTCAGTGGTGGTCTGGTGCTAGTCTTTTAAATGAGACGCTAAAAAAAAAAACCCGAGGTCCCGTGTGATACACATAATCATTTAACGCACGAAAAAGAACCCACGGCAACTCTGTAAAAAAAAAAATAATTAAAAAAAGTCGCTCTGATTGGAAAACAAATGCAGTTGCAGGCAGGAAAAGAAAAAAAAAATGAGTGGCGCTGCTCTTGTGGCGACACATTCTCCCAAGGGAAGGAGAGCAGCCCGAATTTCACGCAGAGAAATCTGCCGTGACTTGAAGTGGTGTAAAATAAAAGGGGGAGAAGGGAGTTGTATTGTACACGAGTGTGTCACCAAGGCACAGTGCTTCTTGTCTTCTCTTGTCCTACAGTATCATATTGCCAGCTGTAGCACAGGAGTTTGGGTACAGAGTTGGAATGAAGGATGACAAGCCTGCCTACACATGGGGACTGGATGTAAAAAGGAAAAAAAAGCAGGCGAATGTTTATTCCATTAACCTCGAAATAAAATAATTTAAACCAAAAAAAATGAGTATTCATGTTGTCAGTATTTAAAAAAGTGAGTTATTTAGTCTTGAGTGTGGGAGCTACATAGAATGTTGATAATGTCTATCATACTGTAGCTATCTGGTAAATAGAGATATGCATACAGTTGATTAGTCAAACCAATTGACTTTAACACCCATGGTCAAGAGACAGAAAAATAATAATAATAATAATAATGCGAAATAACAGATTTAAGAAAAAAATCTGAGTGATTGACACAAGATTAAGAAAAATGTTCAAAAGTTTATCATGAACTTCAAGATATGATCGTGATTGATTTTGTTCACTGTATGTTCCAAAACACAAATATTCAAATTCCTACCCAGTTAAAATGAGTACAAAGCTTTGTTTTAAACTTAACAACCAACATATATCCAATTTTGTGTCCAACTCATCCTGAGTAAATGGACATAAATTAAACAAAAATGTTATGTGTATAACATAATTATGTACTATATGTCTTTTTTTTACATACCAAATTTCACAGCCAAAAAAGTCTTTTTTTTCATTTTTGTCCAGCACATCCTAAGTCAGCCACAAAAAGGTTTTGTAGATTTATCATAGATATATCATCAAAATGCTTCTTATTTATAAGCCACTAATTTTTCAACCAAAAAAAATTGTTTTGTAAATATTTCAAGGAAAAAAACCTTAGGTATCTTATCAAAATGTTTTATTTTACAAGCCACTAATTTCACAGCAAAAAAATATCTTCTAAACATTTTAAGGGGAAAAATCTAAGGTATCTTATCAAAACGATTTCATTTCTTAAAAATTTACAACCCACAAATTTCACAGCAATAAAGATTATTTTCTAAGTTAAAACATTTCCAAGAAATAGAAACTTTCAAAAATTTACCACTGTGCACAAGATCGTCCATGTTTTTTTACAAGTCTCTCTTGAAAATTGCATGTTCAAAAGTAAAAAAATGTTGATAATTATTACAGAATCCATGCAATCACACAGTGTGATAATTACTCGACACAGCAACCACAAACACAAACAATGAACTCAGATGATATAAAAGCTTTTTTTTTTTTTTAAAAAGCTTCATTCAAATATTAGAAACTAACTGATGAAAAGCTAAACAAAAAAAAATCACATCAAGAATATAAAGATATACAATCCACGACTTACTAAACATAAGAACACATAATCCAAAGCATGAAAAGCTCAAAACATTCATATCAATGATATAGAGATATAGCAATCCAAAATATCACATACAAAACACATAATATATCATCCAAAGCAAACTATTATTACAGCACTTAACAAAATAAACACACTAAAAAAAAAAGGCATACAAAGTATAATCAGTATCACTACTTAAAAAAAACAACAACACAACAAAACCAAAAGCAAAGCTGAAAGAAAAAAGCCCAAAGCCATGTTCATACTTAATCACACAAAATTTGATATGTAACAAACTATCCCTACCTATTCACACACAAAAAAACACGCAGACTATCAACCATTCCTTAGATAATTCTAATCCTGCAAATCAGACACATACGTACTAATCAAGATATAAAACAATAAAACGATTTTAAAAGCCTTCTCTCTCTCTCCCCTCTCTCTCTCTCTCTCTCTCTCTCTCTCTCTCTCTCTCTCCTCTCTCTCTCTCTCTCTCTCTCTCTCCACCCTACATCTTCAAAAGTCTACTACACTCCTGAAAAAAGACTAACAAGAACACTGTCATTATAAATCCTAACTTAAAAAAAAAAAAAACTACTCATCATTATATAAATGTATAATCATATTATATCAAAAAGCTTCAGATATTACAAGGGAGAGAGGGGACAGTAGAGAGAGAGAGAGAGAGAGAGAGAGAGAGAGAGAGAGAGAGAGAGAAGAGAGAGAGAGAGAGAGAGAGAGAGAGAGAGAGAGAGAGAGAGAGAGAGAAGAAGACAGACAGACAGACAGACAGACAGACAGGACAGACAGACAGATATACCTGAAGCAAAACCTCACAAGGCTTCAGGCTTAAGCTTTTTTCATACAATCTACCGTCAATACATCAACTCAACTGACATCTTTTCTCAACACCCCCTCCCACCCCACCCCAACCTGCTCTTAATGCGTCCAGGGGAGCAACTGTGGTCCAACACTGGACCAAAAAGCAAGGAAAATTATCACCCAAGACGGTTAATTGAATTGGACCGAGAATGTGTAAACTCTCGAAGCTCAATCCGTTTTTGGACCAAAAATATCTGCACTTATCAAGCCATGGTGGTTCATTTTTGGACCAAAAAGCAGGGAACATCATTACCGGGCCAAAAGCTGCTGTGGTCCACTATTGGACCATTATCAGAGCAAAAGCGATCGCCGGGTGGACGTAATAGTCAAGAACAATATTACGCCAGGACTGATTGATTTTTTGGACCATGAGCCAGTGATTGCATTAGGAGTCTGTGATTGATTCGTCACGGGACCAAGAAATGACTACAATCTTAGGCCAAGAATGGTTGGTCATGGACAAATAGCATGAATACTATCCAAGTTAGGCTGAACCATTATTGGACCAAGATCAGTAAACTTCAGGCTAAAAACGGTCCATCATTGGACCAAAAGGGGAAATTATTATATTATTATCATTATTGTAACAGTGGAGACCTTTCCTCTCTGCACAGTATATTGGGTGGGTACAGCTGGACAGTTAGGATGTGACCTCTGACAAAGAGGTTGCATAAATTCTACCCTTCACCATGAAGGCAAAGTGTATGCAATGGGGTTTTTTTTTACCACCACCCAAGCCAAAGAGGTCACACAATTCGCAGGTGTGTCCCGATTTAGTAACACATCGCTGCTGCGACAAGGCTCTTATTGCATGGGAGGTAATCTACCCCATCACATTAGTTAGTAGTAGTAGTAGTAGTATAGTAGTAGTAGTAGTAGTAGTAGTATAGTAGTAGTAGTAGTAGTAGTAGTAGTAGTAGTGTCATCATTATTATTATCATTCATATCACTGGGCCAAGGTAGATTGGTCCAGTTTTGGACCAAGAGCATTAATAAACATTATAAAACGAAAAGACGTCCTCTTTTGGGGGCAACAGAACTGGTCTTTTTTTTTTTATTTTACCCCACAACTGCAACAGTAAAACCACATACACTTTAGAATATTCTCTTTAATTTATTTGATTTGTTATTTGCTTTGGTTTTGATGTGTAAGGTGGAGGGGGGGGGGGGGGGGGGGGGCTGGTGGTTGTTTTGGAGGTTGTAGTTTTCATGGGCTCAGTTGTGTACACTTCAGAATATTCTCTTTTCATTTTCTTTTTTATTTTGGTTTGGTTTTGTTCAGTTGGTTGTCGCTGTTTTTGCAGGCCACAGTTGTATGCAGATTATGAAGCACCAGTGTTTTCTTTCTTCTTTCCTGTTCTCTGGGTGTTCTAGATGCTAATGATTTCCTTATGCTACCCCTATCTACACATGGTTAGTGTTCTACAGATTGCTGATATGATTTCCCTATGTTATCCCTACCTACACGTTCTCAAGATGCTAATAATTATGATTTCCTTACATTACCCCTATCTACACTGGTTTAGTGTTCTACAGATTGCTCAATATGATTTCCTTATGTTTTCCCTACCTACACGTTCTCAAGATGCTAATATGATTTCCTTACATTACCCCTATCTACACTGGCTTAGTGTTCTATAGATTGCCAATATGATTTCCTAATGCTACCCCTATTAGTCTGTCTACACTTGCAAGGCGTTCTACAGATTGCTGTCTTCACTGGCTTCGTGTTTCAGATGCTAACGTAAATTTCCGTAAATTACCCTTATCTACCTACCTACACTGGCTAAGCGTTTTCAAAAGACCAACAATTTTCTTCTGTCCCCCCTATCTCTATCTCTGTCTCTCTCTCTACACTGGCTAAGCGTTCTCAAAAGAGCAAATATTTCCCTCTGTCCCCCCTATCTCTCTCTCTCTCTCTCTCTCTCTCTCTCTCTCTCTCTCTGTCTTCTCTAGCTAACGTTCTCAAAACCAACAATTCTTCTGTTGCCTTTACTACTCTATCCACACTGGCTAAGCGTTCTCAAAAGACCAACAATTTCCTTCTGTTGCCCTTTATCTATCTATCCACACTGGCTAAGCGTTTTCAAAAGACCAACAATTTCCGTACATCACCCCTATCTCTCTCTCTCTCTCCTCTCTCTCTCTCTCTCTCTCTCTCTCCTCTCTCTCCTCTCTCTCTCCTCTCTCTACACTGGCTAAGCCTTCTCAAGACACCAAACATTTCCTTCTGTCACCCCTATCTCTCTCTCTTCTCTCTACACTGGCTCGGCATTTTCCAGATGCCAATATGATTTCCTTACGTTACTCCTATCTACTTACACTGGCTAAGCGTTCTCAAGAAAGCAACAATTTCCTTCTGTCCCCCCTACCTCTCTCTCTACGCTGGCTTAGCATTCTCCAAAGACCAACACTTTCCCTCTGCCCCCCTATCTCTCTCTACCTCTACACTGGCTAAGCGTTCTCAAGACACAAACACTTTCCTTCTGTCACCCCTAACTACACTGGCTAAGCGTTCTCAAGAGACCAAAAATTTCATTGTCACCCATATATATATATATATATATATATATATATATATATATATATATATATATATATATATATATATATATATACACTGGCTAAGCGTTTTCAAAAGACCAACACTTTCCTCTGCCCCCCTACTCTCTCTCTCTCTATCCATCTCTGTCTCTGTCTGTCTCTACACAGGCTCAGCGTTGGCCGTGTTGCCGTTAGCGCTCTTCAGCATCTTCTCCTGCGGCCTTGGCCTCCGCCTCGTCCTCCTCCTCCTCCTCATGCACCTCCTGCAGGTCCGTCAGCCCCACGCCGAAGTTGACATCCTCCTTCTCCCCCTCCTCCCCCTCCTCTTTGGGGTCCTCGAATTCCGCCCAAGGCTGGATTTCCCCCTGTCCAAAGATGACGTAAAAGGCCGCCCCGAAGAAGTATATGGCTGCCGCGATGTAGAAGGCCACTTGCCATTCTTTCCGTGAGCCCTGTGGGGGGTGTAGGGTCATGAGTGAATGAAGGAAGGAATGGAATGGTGGGGTGGGGTGGTGGTGGTGGTGTGGTGATGATGAATGATGATGACGACGACGACAACAACGACGAAGACGTCGATGATGATAATGATGATGATGATGATGATGATGATGATGATGATGATGATGATGAGATGATGATGATGATAACGATGACGATGATGATGACGATCAATAACCCTTCCCCCCTTCCCTCCCCCCCTCCCCCCGCATTCGCACCCCCTCCCCCCCCCCCACACACACACACTCATGCACACACGCACACCATAACGCAAAACACACACACACACCTACACCACCCCCTCAACACACACACAATCCATCCCCACCCCACCACCACACCCTCACACACACACCACACACCACACACCAACACCCACACCCACACACCCCACACCCACACACAACACACAACCAACACACACACACACACACCAACACCCCCACTCCACACACACAACCCCCCCACACACACACACACACACACACACACACAACACCACACACACACACACACACCACCACCCCACCCCAACACCCTCCCCCCACCCACCCCCCTTCCTCCACCCCCTCCCCACCACACACCACCCCAACAAACATCCCCCCACCCCCACCCACCCCTCCCATTCCCACCCCACCACCCCCCCCCACACCCCCCCACCCACCCCCACCTCCCCCCCCCCCCCCTCCCCACCCCACA
>CM060343.1:31427079-31431327 GCA_030674155.1 Stramonita haemastoma
AAGCACTGCATACGTTGGTTGACCCGTTCACGCACACACATGCACGCGCGCGCATGAACATGCGCATGCACAGGCATTCATGCATACCCAAACACACACGCACGCGCTCATAAACACAATCACACACACACAATCATACACACATACATACACACACATACGTTACCCCGCCCCCTCCCCCCCATCCCCCTGCCCCACACACTCCCCACCCTCCACCCCCCACTACCCCCACTGACATACAAGTAACTACCCCCACCCTTTCCCGACCCCAACACACACAACCTTCAACCAGCCCCCCCCCCCCCCCCCCACACACACCACACACCTTCCACTCTCAACCACCCTTCCCCACCACCAAAACCACACCACAAACCACCACCACAAACACCACCACTACAACCACCATCAACAACACCAACAACCACCTAAACCACCACTACCTAAACCACAACCACCACCAACCACCACCACCACCACCACCACCACAACCACCACCACAAACACCACCACCAACACCACCACCACCCTCCACCACCAACACAACAACCACCTAAACCACAACCACCACCCCCACACCAACAACCACCTAACCACCACCACCACCACCACCACCACCACAACAACAACAATCCCCACCCCACCACCCCCACAACAACCACCACCTAAACCACCACCAACAACAACCCCCCCCCCCACCACCACCACCCCACCCCACCCCAACACAACCACCAACCACACCAACAACAACCACTAACACCAACCCAAACCTCACCTTGCGACTTATCGATAGACTCCAGCCGTTTGAGGTCGACAGGGGCGGTGTGGATGGAATTGATGTGCGGCAGGTCGAAGCTGGACCCGCGTCTGTAGGACGATCGTCTGCGTCTGGCCGTGCCGTCCTGAGACAGGTGACTCTTGGAGGGGAAGGACATCCCTGACCCTGTGGGAGAGAGGGAGGGAGAGAGTGAGGGAGGGAGGGTGGGGGAGAGGTGGGGTGAGGGAAGGGGTGGAGGGGGAGGGGGGGAGAGGGGGTGGGGTGGTGGAGGGAGAGAGGGGTGGAGAGGGGAGGGAGTGGTGGGGGAGAGAGGGGGGAGGGAGAGAGAGGGGGGAGGGAGGAGGTGGGAGAGGAGGGGGGAGAGAGGAGGGGGGAGAGAGAGAGAGGGAAGAGAGAGAGGAGAGAAGAGAGGAGAGAGAGAAGGAGAGAGAGAGAGGAGAGGAGAGAGGAGAGAGACAGACAGACAGACAGACAGACAGACAGACAGACAGACAGACAGACGGACAGACAGACAGACAGACAGAGACAGAGACACAGAGAGAGAGAGAAAGAGAGAGAGTGAGAGAGAGAGAGGTGGGAGGAGAGAGTGATAGAGAGGGGGGAGAGGAGTGAGAGAGGAGGAGGAGGTGGAACGGAGGGAGGGGGAGGGAGGGAGAAGGGGAGAGAGAGGGTGTGGGAGGAAGAAGAGAGAGGAAAGAGGAAGGAGGGAAAGAGAGGGAGGAAAGAGAGAGAGAGAGAGAGGAGAGAGAGAGAGAGAGGAGAGAGGAGAGGAGGAGAGAGGAGAGAGGAAGAGAGAGAGAGAGAGAGAGAGAGAGGTACGGAGGGGGAGAGAGAGGGAGGAAGAGAGAGGGGGCAGGAAGATAGGGGCAGAGAGAGAGGGACAAGGGGAGAGAGAGAGGGGAGGGAAGGAGGGATAGAGAAAGAGAGAAAGGGAAGGAGGAAGGTGAGAGGGAGGGAGGGAGAGAGTAGAGAGGATCAGATTTCTTGCTCATGGTGTTTTTGTTGCTTTTATTATCATTATTATTATTATTATTATTATTTATTATTATTATTATTATTATTATTATTATTGTTGTTGTTGTTACACACACACCTCCCCTTCGCACCCTCACCCTGCTAACGCGCACGCGCGCACACACACACCAACACACATACATACACACACACACACACCTCAAATACCCACCCACCCCCCCAACATACACACACCTTCACCTCACACACAAACACACACACACACACACAACACCAAACCTCAACCCCGCCCCCTCCCCCCCCCCCCCCCCCCACACACACCCCACACACACACACACACACCCACACACAACAACACACAAACACATCTCATCCCCCCCCCAACACACACAACACCCCCCCCCAACACACACACACCTCACTCGCCCCCCCCTCCACACACACACACACCTCCCCCTACCCCCCCCCCCACACCTCACTAACCCCCCCCCCCCCCCACACACACACACACACACACAGACAGAACCGAACCTTGACGAGCGAACTGGGATCGCCTGGAAGCAGCATCCGAGGTGGGGGATTTCGCCATCTTTTCCGAAGACGCGGGGGATTTCAGGGAGGGATTGGAGGATCCCAGGCTTCCGTCTGAGGTCACCTTCTTCTCCGGCATCTCTGATTTGGGGGATCCTGAATCCATGGTGAGATGAGACGAGGGGAGATGAGGAGAGACGAGGTGAGTTGAGATGCTCCAATTGTTTGATGTTCCCTTCTCCTGCTTGCCGGATTTCTGGTGTGGCGATTTTGACTTGGAGGCGGTGAGGTGATTCCTGTGGAAGACAGATGGATTTTGAAATGTAAGATTGCAGTATTTTTTTTTTCATTTTAAAGAAAAAGAAAGAAAATTGTATCGTGGTGTGTTGTTGACTGTGTTGTGTTCTGTGTTTGTGTTGTGTTTGTTTTGTGCGTTGTATTGTGGTGTGGTGAATTGTATTGTATTGTGTTGTTTTGTGTTTGTTTTGTGTTGTATTGTGTTTGTGTTGTGTTGTTTTGTACTATATTGTATTGTGTTGTATTGTATTGTATTGTATTGTACTGTACTGTTTTTCACTACGTCACATTGCATTGCATTGTATTCATATTATATTGCAGAGTATAAATTGCATTATATTGTATTGTATTGCAGTGTATTGTATTGTATTGCAGTGTATTGTATTGCATTGCTTTGTATTGCATTGTATTGAACTGTATTGTATTGTACTGTATTGTGTTGTACTGTATTGTACTGCGTCGTATTGTATTGCACTGTGTTATGTTGTATTGCATTACATTGTATTGCAATGTATTGCATTGCATTGTACTGTACTGCATTACATTGTGATGCACTGCACTGTATTGCACTGTATCATGTTGAATTGCATCGCACTGTATTATAGACAGACAGACAGGCTGACAGGCAGACAGACAGACGACAGACAGACAGACAGACAGAGATAGATAAGATAGTAGATAGATAATAGATAGATAGATATGATGGATGAAAATGATGGATGGATATAGGAAGATATGATGACAGATGGATGATGGATGATAGATAGATAGATAGATAGATAGATAGATAGATAGATAGATAGATAGATAGATAGATAGATAGATAGATAATAGATGTAGAATATGATAGATAGATAGATAGATAGATAGATAGATAGATAGATAGATAGATAGATAGATAGATAGATAGATAGATAGATGATAGAATAAGATGAATAGATGGATGAGATGGAAGATATAATAGATATAATAGAATACTGAATGTTGTCTCAAACAGTAATCATACTGTAAATGCCATCAATTCCATACGAATCAAATTATGTAGTGTTGTTGAGGTATTGTAAATTGAATTATAAAAAAAAAATTTCACATTTTTTTCAAAATAAACTCATGTTTCAACTTTCCTACCTTCACCTAGTCTTGTACACCGTGTAGGGGAGACACCACTGAAAAAATTTTTCAACCGCTTCCTCCACTTCCCACGGTTTTCTACCCTTTTCCCTATTTAAAACGCTTCCCCCTCAAGGCCTGTCCACTCTCTGATGTTGTCTTCCCATCGGGTTTTTCCCCCTGTTTTGCCTCTTCGTCTCCCTCCCTGGGAGGGCAGTCCCTTGGGGCCCGTCCACCCCTATTAAAGTGACGGCCCCCCCCCACTTCAGTTTTCGTTTGGTTTTTGTTCGTTTGGTTGGGGGGGGGGGGGGTGGGGGGGATTTTGGGTGTTTTTTTGTTTGTTTGTTTCTTGGTGGTTTCCGTTTCAAAAAAAGTCAGGAGATTTTCATATGGTCTGATGGCGTTTTAAATTCTGGTTTTTCTTTCAACAAAAGTTTTGAAAAGATGGGGACCGTTTACTGGGAATGTTTTGGATCACAGCAAAAAATCATCCCTAAAAATATGCGTGGGACCCCATGGCTTTATGACATTGGCCGCCCCGAAGGTGTACCCGAGGCAGA
>CM060343.1:31431427-31451427 GCA_030674155.1 Stramonita haemastoma
TTTTACACAAAAAACAGAAAAGCCTAAGAACAGGAAAGGGGGGGGGGGGTTAGGGTTTGATTTTTTAAGGCGGGTGGGGTTTCATACGCAAGGAAAAAGATTTAAAGTCAAACCTTTGGCAATAATCTGCCATTCTAAACTTGCATTCATAAGAAAATTAGTCAAACATGGAGAGAGAAAAAAACTTCCACAAAATTCACCAAAAGGACCAAAATAATTATCGGGTTTTTTCTTTTTTTTCTTTAATCATAGCACAATTATATATATATATATATATATATATATATATATATATATATATATATATATCTGTGTGTGTGTGTGTGTGTGTGTGTGTGTTCAATGCATGGACTTACCCCCCTTCCCACCCCCACCCCCATAAAAAGCCTTTTTACACAGTTACATCCTTTTTGTGGTAAATATGCATGTACTAGTATGATGGTACATACAAATACTCGCACATAATCACACACACACGTACGCACGCACGCGTGCGCTCGCGCGCGCGCACGCACACACACACACACACACACACACACACACACACACACACACACACACACACACACACACACACACACACACACATATATATATATATATATATATATATATATATATATATATATTATATATATATATATATATATATATATATATATATATATATATATAATATGAGATGAGACTTTAAACCGGGGCCCCGTGTGCGAACGCACGCAGAACATCATGCGCACACGTTAAATCCTGTTCCGCTTTTCGTAAGAGTAGGCCATCGTGTGTCGGTGGGAACAGATGACATTTACAAAACTGCCTACACACGGGGAGTGGATGTAAACAAAGCACAAGTGTGCTTATTCCATTATCCTCGATATAAAAGAATAAATCAAATCAAACACACACACGCGCGCGCGCGCGCACGTCCCTTTTTTTTCTTTTCTTTTTTGCAGCGTCATCTTTCGTAACGTTCCTGTCCTGCTGTTTTCACACCCCTCATTTCACTCTCTCCGCCCCAGCGACAGGCTACACTCATTCGTTATGCTACATCCCCAGTGTTGGAAGTCCACGATGAGCCCATCAATGTCAGGTCGCCGTGAGGCCACCAGCCAGATGGTGCCTATATATTTTTTTAAAATTATATTCCACTTTATGTCACAGCAGATTTCTCTGCGTCAAATTCGGGCTGCTCTCCCGGGGAGAACTCGTCGCCACAAGTGCAGCGCCACCCTTTTTTTTCCTGTCTGCAACTGTGTTTGTTTCCCTATCAGAGTGGCTTTTTTTCTACATAATTTTGCCAGAGACAACCCTCTTGTTGCCGTGGGTTCTTTTACGTGCGCTAAATAATGGCGTGTAACTCACGGGACCTCGGTTTCTCGTCTTATACGAAAGACTAGCGCCCAGATCACCACGCATGGTCTAACGAATGGGGGAAAAGTTTGGGCCCAAGCGGGATTCGAACCACAGCACACTCCAACCCGGACTTTTCGCTTTCTAGACAGGCGCGTTACCTCTAGACCACCGATCCACTGTATGGCTGCTGGGCCACTGGTGGTGTTCAGTGGTGCGAATTGTTGTTGTGATTAAATTAGCGTCCCAGCTGAGATTTCCGATTAAGGGACTGTGAGTAAGACTCAAGAGTCATAGTGTCTATAAGGACAGTGGTGCGAGTTCTGAGCTAGGCCTAACAAACTCAGGACAAGAACTACTAAGCCCTCTGGGGGACGGGATAGCCTAGTGGTCAGAACATGGCGCTCGCAATTTGACGACCCGGGTTCGATTCCCGTTCGAGGGGATTTTTCCCCTGGAGTTAAAATCAGTGCTGACTCCACTCTCCACAAAAGTCTTTCGGATGAGACTGTAAACCGAGGCGAACGCACGCAAAACATCTTGCGCACATGTTAAATCCTGTTCCACTTTTCGTAAGAGTAGACCATTGTGTGCCAGTGGGAACAGATGACAATATTTACAAAAACTGCATACACGCGGAGACTAGATGAAAAAAGCACATGGGTGCTGATTCCATTATCCTCGATATAAAAGAAAAAAATAAATGAATGGTAAATAAAATTATATGACAGTATTACCTCAGTTGTGGAGCTGGACTAATAGAGTAGGACACCCACTTAAGGTGGCGACCACCACAAGGTGGTAACCCCCCAATGACCTTTTGTGAACCTCCAACCCCAAGGACTTTGACACAAGCACACAACAGGCACAGAACTGTTCTGGGGAAACTGAAAGTGAGGTCACAATGAGATCAGAGCGTTTAGGGCCACCGAAACAGAGACGATTTTATTTTACTGCATGATGAACAAATCAAATCAAATCAAATTCTTTTATTTCGAGGATAATGATTAAGCACCTATGTGGGTTTTTTTACATCCAGTCCCCGAACAATAATGATGATGATGAGGTAAAGCCTACTTGCTTACATGAATGTGAGTGAATGTGTTCTGTCCGATTCAGTCAGCCTGGAGTTAAGGTTTATGTCGTTGTTGGATGTTCCCCATATTAACAGGGCTTACCCTGGTGGTCACCCAGAATGTGCATTCTTGTGTTATCCATCAAGCAAAGGACTCATTAAGAAGAGTCGAAATTTCAAGATCTTCCATCTGCTCCAAACAAATTTTGAACAGAAAGTGTTTGGCAGGTAGGCCTACATTACTCTGTGGAGGAAAATGGAACATTTTCTTTTTTTCTCTCCTGTAAGTGTTTGATTTCTTTATGTGTTTTGGTAATGAAAAATCGGGATCACCCCCGAACTTCAATCTTGAAGGCATAATTATGTTCAAGCTCTTGCATAAGGAGTAGCTATGATGCCCCCAGCATATCCACATAATTATTATTGTCTTAGGCCAGCGGGCAGACCTGCACAGTTACAAGCACAGGAGCAGACCAGGTTCTATACTCTCCACCAAATATTTCATTAATTAATTTATTTATTTTATATCAAGGATAATGGAATAAGCATTAATGTGCTTTTTTTTTTTTACATCCAGTCCCCATGTGTATGCAGTTTTGTAAATATTGTCATCTGTTCCCAGGGGCACACCATGGTATGCCATTTTCTTACGCGAACAGGATTTGACGAGTGCACAAGACGTTCTGCTGCATTTGCACACGGGCTTCCGTTTATGGTCTCACCCCCTTTTTAAGGACTTTTGGGGAGAGTGGAGTCAGGGCTGATGTTAACTCCAGGGGAAAAATCCCCTTAAACAGGAATCGAACAGGGTTCGTGAAATTGCGAGGAAATGTTCTGACCACTAGGTTGTCCCATCCCCTGGTTATGCAAAAAACAAAAAAACAAAACAGCAACAACAACAACAACAAAAACAACAAAACCCAGATAGTCTGTCTACCATTGCTTCTATCCCTCCGCCACTTTGCTGCAGGCGGCTTTCCACAGTTAAAGGTAAAGGTGTACCATAACCAAAGGGGTCATAGGGGAGCAAGGCGTCAGATACCTCAGCTTTTCGAGGGGCCAGCATGTTGAGGGCGGCGCCCATCTCCCCTCCCTCGCTGCTTTACCTTCCCTGACCCTGAAGAGGGCAGGTATCCATTTACAGCTGGGGGAACTGGGGGAACTGTACTAAAGCCAAGGCGTGCTAACGGTCACCCATCCAGCTGGTAACCACGCTCCACGCTGCTTAACCTTGGCTGGGGGAAAGCGAGTGCTGTGACCACTGAGCTACCCCGTCCCCCTGTCCACTTTCCACTGTTGCTGCCACAAAGTTGCAGGCTGCAGCAAGCAAAAGTGGCAGGTCATGCCAATAATTATGTCCCAGTACCATTGGGTCCCAGCCGCCGCTGTAGTAAAGTAGTTAGGGCGTCGTAATCTAAAGGTTGCGAGTTCGATCCCAGCTTTCGGCTATGGCGTTGTGCCCTTGGAAAAGGCACTTTACGGCTATTTTCTCACCCCACCCAGGTGTAAAAGGGGTACCAACCTTGTGTTGGGGGTTAACCCTGCGATAGACTGGTGTCCTATCCAGGGGGGAGTCTATGACTCGCAGTCGCTTAACGCCACAGAAACCGGAATAAGCACCGGCCTGATGAGCCTTAGGCTCTGGACAGACTTTAACTTTTAACCATTGGGTCCCAGTAACATTGTGTCCCCCCAAAATCCGTCTCAATGTGTCCCCATTAAGCAATCCCATTGGGTCCCAACAAAATTGCGTGTGGATAGGTCCCAAGAAAATTGCATCTCGATGCGTCCCATAAAGGAATCCCATTACCTCCCGGTACCATTTGGTCCCAACACAATATTGTTACTTGAGCAATGCTTGTATTGAAGCTGGGGTGGGCAGTGTGTGACGCTGTGTGTGTGTGTGTGTGTGTGTGTGTGTCCATGTGTGGTGTGTGTGTGTGTGTGTGTGTCATGTGTGTGTGTGTGGTGTGTGTGTGTGTGTGTGTAGGAGGGGGGGGGGGGGGGGGTGAATGGGGAGGTGAGTGGGCAGAGTGAGGTGTGGGCTGGGGAAGGGGGGATGAGGTAGAAGTGAGGGGGGGGGGGGGGGGGGGGGGGGGGGTTGCGGCAGGGTTTGTCACAAAGGCACATTAATTTTGTCACAACTTGTGACAAAAGTGCAGCACATGCCTATTTTTTGTGTAATTTGCTGCATGATTTGTCACAACTTCTTTGTGGCTGCAGTCATTTAGGCCTGTGTGTGTCTGGACAGTAAACATTGGGGAAGCAATTTCTCAGAACTCAGTAGGCACTCCCTTTGAGACTTTGCAGGTCGTTTGGGTATTACTTGAGGATGGTGCAGGACCTTTTACTTGAATGTTTGGACATTTAAGACCGATAAAAAGACACCACTACTGACCAATAGTGACCACGACTGAATTCAGCTGGAAACGACTTCTTCGGACCGGGAGGTCAGAAATGACAATTATAATGTAAACTGACCACAATGACCATTTATGACCACACGTGACCACTAATGAAATCAGCTGGAAATTACTTCTCGGGATCTGAGGAGGTCAGAAATGATTACAAATGTCACTTCTGATCTCCCTATATCTGAAAAAGTCGTTGCCAGCTTATTTCAGTAGAGATCACTAGTGGTTATAAAATTTTAATGTCATTTCTGATCTCTCCAGATCTGAACAAAGTTGTATCCAGCAGATCTCGTTAGTGGTCACTAGTGGTCAGTTAGGCTGTTGATGAATACATATTCAAAATCAGCATGTCCAGCTGCATGTACACACCAACTTTGATGGAGCTAACTCACCACAGCCACAGGAGCATATGGGGAAACACGAATCTGAGGTCACCATGAGACCAGAGCAACCAGCCATGGAATCAGAGGCAAGTTTTTCATTGCATGATGATCAATGAGAATGAGGATGATGTAATGCTGCTGCTGCAGAAGTGCATATGCTTGGAGACTACTTGACAGGGTTGTACTCTCTGCTTACTATCATAATATATCCCGGTAGTTGTTGGTCAGGTAATTTGAGCAACACTCAAATTCGCATTGGTAATGTCCACATCTTTATCTGACATCACCAGTACATATCTTTTTATTTTCTTTTTATTTGTGAAAAACTGCTATGTACCCACACGTTTTGTAATAGAGGTGCGTTTTGTATTTTTTCTTTTTACAAATTGTGTTCTGCTTACAATTTTTTAAATTAAAAATCGCGTCAAACACGATTTGCAATAAAAATGTGATTTACAGTAAAATTATTGTCACATATGTTATTTTAAGTGACTTTCTATGACTTGTAGTGCTACAAATGTCTTCTTCTTTTTTAAAAAACAAAAACAAAACACTTTTCTCGTCTTCACTTTTATTCACCACTTTGACTAACCTTGAAAACAACTGGAAATAATAGTGCGTTTTGTATTAATTTTATTACAAATCCTCTTCTGCTTACAAAATTTTTATTACAAATTGCATCCAACGAGTTTTGATATAAAAATTGTGTAACCCGAACTCTCTATATCTCTCTATCTATCCCTTAGTCTGGCAACAGTGGGGGCATCTCTGAAGACTTGGCAACCAGTTCCCTCCATTCAACTCTCTGTAACCCTAACACATTTGTAATAAATTTATTACAAAACCACTTTTATTACAAAGCGTGTTGCCACACTGCTACAGTAACATCTCAGAAATTAAATTAAGTAGTATTGGGACCTATTGGTAGGAAAGGGAGGAAAGGGAGCCTCACCATAAACAAACTACAACCTGCCACCTTCAATGATTGTGAAAACCCCAATATCATTCATTGCCAGATATAATTATAAGAACAAGCGCCTGTGCTACGTGATTCTAGACAGCACAACAGAACAGTACAAAATGTGTTGCTGCTGCTTCTTCCTAACTAGGCATAACTGAAACCAACTGGCGAAAGAGATGTAAACAGATTCTTCTAAAGGTAGTGTCTGTCCCACCACCCCTCACCCCCTCACCCCCTTATCTCCGGCTCCCCCCCCCCCCCCCCCCCCCCCTTTTTTTTTCCTGCAGAGTTATGAGTTATCCATCTTTACCAAGTAATATGGCGCGCTCTTTGCAGGTGAGTTGATGTCAGGAGTCTTGATAGGAAAACAAGTATTTTGTGATCTTTAGTTACTTACCTTCTGCCGTTTTTAAGTATGTTGTGGTCTGTAGTGGTTACTTGTGCAGTTTTTAAGTTCCACGAGGACATGTACTGATCCTACGGACTGATTATGTGCACACAGACTGCTGCAAGGTAACATATTATTATTACATTGCCTTTTTCATGGACAAAGTTGTAAACCTTGCATCCAAAATAAACAGTAATTGTGGAACCCAGTAAAGTTCGTATTAATTTCCCAGTTAGCCCTGACTCTAAGCATTTACAAGTTTTGGGTTTCAAATTTGAGGCTTAAAAAAAAAGTCAAATAATTTTTGCCCACTCTGGTTCCATTTTTAGTGTTTATTATATATTATATATATATATATATATATATATATATATATATATATATATATTTAGTGCTATATGTTAAATTTGGATCCTCACAGAAACTCCCATAGTTCACTACCAATGGCATTTTGCTTAAATGCAACCTTTGCCCACCATTAAGATCGCTGTATTCCCATTGCATAGATGATGACTAAATACAACGTCAGTGTGGATCTGGATGCGTTTTTTTTTTTTTTAAATAATCGTCTCTACCAGTTTACAAATTTCTACTGTTCCTAAAAGAGGAGTGGGTTTTTACTTGTGCCCAAGATATGTATTGTATGATCTTATAAATACAGGTGAGTAAACTTATTTAAGGAAGGACAGATTATGCTAGAAGTTGATGGGTTTTTTCTTTTTTTCTTTTTTTTGGGGGTGGGGGGTGGGGGGGGGGGTCTGTTTAATCTAAGTGTTTAATCATTACAGACCCAGGATTCTCACACTAAAAAATGTATTGGTAACATTGTTCACTACAAATTACATAACGCATGCATGGCACACTAGCCATTGTTCATTTCAGTTTATATTACAGAGTCTTTACAGTATCATAGTGTTCTCTTTAACTCATAAGAGAAAAAAAAAAGATGCAAACTGTTATCAAAATCAAGTGTCGTTTTTCGTTTATTGCTAAAGATGCAAGGGTAATGACCTGCAAAAAGGAAACTAGCACACACACACAACACACACACACACACACACACACACACACACACACACACACACACACACACACACTTGCATGCATGCATTCTTATGCATATATATATATATATATATATATATATATATATATATATATATATATATATATACACACACATATATATATACACACATATATATTATATATATATATATATATATATATATATATATATATATATATATATATATATACACACACACACACACACACACACACACACACACACAAGTTTATGCACTCATATACACAAACACACTTGCATGCATGCACATACATGCATTCTTATGTATGAGTTTATGCACACACACACACACACACACACACACACACACACACACACACACACACACACACACACACACACACACACAATTTTTTGTTGTTGCTTTTATGCATAATTTATGACACATTGCATGTTGAACTATCTGTTAACAGACTGGCTGGCTGTGATACACCTAGTCACCAAGGGCACTGGGATGAAGATGTCAGCACTACAGTCCTGCAGACTACAGGACATCTGCACTGTATGTATTTCTGTCTTAGGATCTCTTTTAACCCTTTGCTGGGCACAGCAAAATCATTTGTCACCTTCCTGCTGGGCAGAGAAAATGGAGGTGGATGGCTTGTGAGTGGGTGTATGTATTTAACATGCAATAACTCTACAATGGTCAGGTGGATTTTGATGAAATAAAAACAGCAAGATGCAGAAATGAATAAAGAAATTGCTAATACCCAATTTTTGTCATTATTTTTATTTTCTTTTAGAATTATAATGCATAAACACACAAAGTCATTGATTGGTTTGCGTGTGTTACAGTTAGCGTTGCAATAACTTTAGAATGCGTGCATGGATTTTGATTAAATAAAAACTAAAACATTAAGAAACAATTATAGAAAAGATATTTTCAACCTACTGTTGGTTTTATAGGTTTTTTGATAAATGGTGCACGAACACATCGAACATTCCGACGACCGCCATTTTTGTTTACTGATGATCGCGATCAGCTTAACGTTTAAGTTTGAGCCGCTGCCGTATCAAAATCCCGAATAGCAACCAAATAACAAAATATATTAAGTTCTGAACCATTGCCGAACTTGAAATCCGCGATAATTTCCCCAAATCTAAGAGTAGAATTCAAAACGCGTATCGGCCGTGTTAGATTTGACGATCGATTTTCGTCTCGAACTTCGCCGTAGTCAAAGTCGTCTCTCTCACTTCAGTCAACAAACTCAGAAGTGCACACACTACTAGGATCGATTACATCGATATTTGAGCCTAGATACACATCTCACAGCGTCATATTTTCGGCATGGAAGCTGTAAAAACGATCGTACATGTCGGGTTCGAAGATAGCATCCATCTTGGAAAAATTTGCGATTTTTTTCCTCCAAAACTTGCAACAAACTCACTCCAATCGCCGCCATTTGTAATAAGCATGCGGAAGTCTCGCGGGCAGTCTCGTGGCTTCTATATTCACGAGATTTGAAGCGAGATTGGCGGGAATTTCGAATGTATGATCGCTCTAAAGTGACGGTCATGTCGCCGGGCGCTTTGGGGCGTTTTGCCCAAGGACAGGGTCGGGCGCTTTGGGGCGTTGTGCCCAGCAAAGGGTTAATGAAGAATACAGAAGGTAAGATACAGCATGTTCCAACAAAGACTTGAAGGGCTTCAGCACTCAGTGTCTAGGACCAAGAGGTATGCTGGTCCTGGCCTGTAGAATTGTGATATTTTAATCCAATGCTTGTACAGTTGATGCTTAAGATTGCAGGTTTTCAGATCTTTCAAGACAGAGCTACAGCATTCATGATCTGAGTGGATTCTACACAGAGTTTAGTAAATTTTAAAGACAGTGAAAGGGGTGCAATGCAAGACAGTGCATTGCAAAACACAAAACAAAGAACATATATTTCAAAAAGCATAAACAGAAAAAGAAAAGTAAAATACAAATTAAAAATGAACTAAAAAGAAAACTAACTCAAAAGTATAAAATAAAATGGGGCACACGAGCAAGACACCAAAAGAAAAGACTGAAAACCCACTACAAAATAAAAATATGCAAAACAATGAAAAATTTAAAAAAAACAACAGAAAACTGTTAAAACTAAAATGGCATTGGAAAAAAAAAATTGCTGTGCGGGGACTCTACTGGCTGGTGGCTATATCCGGTTCTGCATTTAAAGCTTCATGTCAGCTTTCAGGCTTTGTGTACAGTGGAACTCGCCTGGGTAAGTTATTGTGTGGTAAGTTTGGAATGAGTGACGTGAGAACAGCTGGACTGGTGCTTTGCAAATGATGAAACTATAAAGAATGAAATAAACTAAAATAAAAAACAAGTAAAAACAAACTGAAATAAATAATAAACAAAACAAAAAGCCAAATCACATAAACTGAAATAAACAAAATAAAATGAGATGAATAAAAACCAATAAACCATCAAAAATATAATTTTTTAAAAAAATCATGGCAAGAAATGGGACATTCCTGCTCAGTAATAAACAAGAAAACAAACTAAAAGAGCAACCCTCCACTCCTCTCCCCCCCCCCCCTAAAAAAAAAAAATAAATCCAAACCAAAAAAAAAAAACCAAACAAAAACAGGCACACAAAGTGCAAAACTCCCCAACCATAAACAAAAACAAACAACACAAAACAACCAGGGAAAAATATTTGCAGGAGATCACAGGAGAACATTAATACCACCACCACCACCACCACCACACCATCATCATCATCATCATCATCATCATCATCATCATCACCACCACCACCACCACCCACCACCACCACCACCACCACCAGTCCCTTGATCAAGATGGTCATGCAGAGGGACATGAGCAATGCAGCAGGCAGCAAGATTTCTGCAGGCTGGTGTGTCTTCAGCCTTTCAAGCAGCACTGACATTCCTGGTTTGAAAACAGACCAGCAGCTTGTGAAGGGTAGTGACTCATGTATACATGTGGTTTTTCTGAATGGGTGTCTGTCTACCAGGCACCAGGTGGCTGAACAGTTTCCATACAGGTCCATCACCATCACAAGCCGTCTTCATCACTTCATGTCTTGAGGTACATTATTGATCCTTATCTTTTTTATATACTTCTGTCTTGTCTGATCTTTGTGCATATCTTTATATTAAATACATATATATTTAAGTTATTTTCAACCCCCCTCCCGCCACTTTTATCTGTTTGGTTTTCATTGCAAGATTATGATTTACTTTTCGTCCTTTGTATGGCATATCTCATGATATCTGACTGACTTTTGCCTGGAGTTTCTGTCTGTCTGTTATTTTTCTTCATTCTTTTCTATCTGTGTTTTATTTGTTGATATTGTTGGGGTTTTTTTTATTATTTTTTGGGGCGGGGGGGGGGGGGGGGGGGGGGGGGCATGTATTCATTTTTGTAAATTTGAATACAGTGTGGAAAAATCTGTTTGTGAACAGAGAGATACTACTGTCAAGGGGTATATAGCACTGACACCACGCATACCTCATGGCGATCAAGATCTGGACAGAGAGTGGGTAAGAAAAGGGAGTCCTTTGTCACTCACATGTCTTGAATAGAATAACATGCAGTCTGAAAATTAGGATATTCTCTTCTCAGATTCGTAGACGGTTTTAAGATTTTAGTCATTATCTACAACTGTGTCCATCTCTGTTTGCTAAAAAAAAAAAAATGTTGATAAAAAAAGTTGCAAAATAGAAAAGCTTCTGTCTTTAGGGAGAAAAAGTCTTTTTGTGCTTTATCAGACTGATTTATTACAGAATGTATTTTGCATCAGAGTTTGGTCGTTGTGTTTTGAAAAGTATGAATGTCATCACTTTGATAATATGATGTGGATGTAGTGATTGTGGAAAAACAAAACCATTTTCAGTGTGAGTGATGATGATTTATGCTTTCAGGATCTTTGGGGTTGGAGACAAGTGCCAAGGACCAGACATCTCAAGCTGCATCCTGTCTTCACAGAGGTATCTTCTGCGTACTTGTCTTTTTATTTCTTTATATGTATGAATTTTTTCATTGGTTCTGTGTTTCTGTTTGTTTGTTTTTGCCTTTGAGAGTCATTTGTACATGCATCATTTATCTGTATTGTTAGTTATAATGCATTTTGTTGTATGCTATTATTGATTGTGAGTACATTTGTTTTCATTCTTTATTGTCATGTTTTGTTGCTTTTGGCCTCATGGTTAGTTGTTACTTTTAACTGTCAGTACAGTGATTTTACTATTTATTAGATGATGTGTTGTGCTTTTTGATGCTGTCTTTAACTTTGAGTACATCTCTTTTACCAGGTACCATGCAAGGCCAGCAGCTAGCTGTGGACATGCCAACATCACCAGACAAGTTAAACTGGTAATGATTATGTCTGTGTGACTGGTATAGGTATGCCAGTGAGTATGTGTACATTATTTTGTCTCTATGTCTGTCATGTACTTGGCCGGCCATTCTGTCTGTTTTGCCTGTGGATGTCCTGTTGTTGTGTTTGCATTTCGGTCTGTCTGCATCTTTCTGAGGTCCTGCTTTTCATGTTGAAAATGTTTCCCTGCCAGGTATAGAATCAGTCTGTTACAGAGCTGCTGTCCAAGGTGTCTGCACCTGACGGCACTCCTGGTGTATTTTGTAGAACCAGGTCACAGGATTCTACCACTGAGTCCAGGTGAGAAAATTACAGATTTCTATGTAGCTTAGCCACTTTAAGTGACCTATGAATTGAATGTATTGTGGATGCTAGTTAACTAAATCTTGACTTTGTCGTTTTTCATGTTGATGTATGTTATATTGAATGTGTGTGTGTATGCAGTTAA
Source organism: Stramonita haemastoma (assembly GCA_030674155.1). Lineage (NCBI taxonomy): Eukaryota > Metazoa > Mollusca > Gastropoda > Neogastropoda > Muricidae > Stramonita > Stramonita haemastoma. The sequence goes on from CM060343.1 coordinate 31,443,865, forward strand.
ACTTTGACTTTGTCATTTTAAGTGAAGTATGTTATAGAATGTAATGTGGATGCTATGTTAAACTTTAAGGATTGACAGTATGTCTCATGATGACTTATTGCTTTCAGGGCTGGAATCCAGTGCTGAGGATGGTATGTCACAGAACTGTCATCACAACCTGCAGTCTCTCCACAGAGGTGAATTTCTGAATAAGTAAGCATTTTTGTGCTAAATATTTGTTTTGTTTTTTTCTATTGGTGTTCAGTCTTTGTTGATTTTCTTATTGATTATTCTTGCCTTTAATTGCTGTTTGTACTTTGTTTTTTTGTTTTTGTATTATTGTCACTTGTATTCCTGATTATTTGTGTTAAGCTTTGTTTAATTATTTTTGCCTTTAATTGCTGTTTTACTTTGTTTTTTTGGTATTACTGCTCACTTGTATTGGTGACTATGTGTGTTAAGCTGCTGTTACTTTTGTGCAGTGCATCTGTTTAACCAGGTACAACTCACCAGTAGTTGTTAAGTCCAGTGCCATGAAGTCCTGTCTCGAGCATTGGTCACCAAGAAAAGGAATGAATATGGTAATGTTTCTGTGCATGGGACTGTGAATGTATACCTTTGAGTGAAAGAAATAGGTAATGCTCTGTGTATGGGACTGTGAATGTATGCCTTTTATTTTATCATGTCAGTGTACCCATTGTCTGTTGTCTATTCTGCCTGCCTTTCTCTGTCTGTCTGGCCTGTTTGTCTTTATGTGGTGCCTTGTTTGTTGTTTTTCCCTTTCCTGTCTGTCTGTGTCTTTATGCACACCTGCTTTTCATGTTGGAAATGTTTCCTTGCTTTGCAATAGGATCAGTCTGTTGACAGAGCTGATGTCCAGGTGCATGGACTGACAGTGTCACAGCTGCCTGCATGGAGGGGAGCCAGGCCATAGGATTTGACCACAGAGTTCAGGTGAGAAAGTTACAGACTTTATTTGTAATTTGACTACTTAAAGTGGTATAATTAAATGAACATAATATATACTAGTGAAACTTTATAGGAATTGTCAGTATGGCTTGTAATGACTAAAGGTTCAGTATGATTGATAATGATGTAATGTTCTGTATGACTGATGACATACTGTTCATTATGACCAAAATGACTTACTGTTCAGTATGACTGATGATGACTTTCTGTTTTTAGAGTCACTGGGGCTGGAGTGGAGTGGCAAGGACGACACATGTGCCATGACAGTGACCAAGAACTGAAGTCTGTCAACAAGGTACAGTTCTATGTAATTCTGTATCTTATTTTTTTATTTTTTGTCTTTTATTTCTGACCTGACTTTTCATGTCCAATCAGCGTTGATTTTCTTATTGCATATGTTTTTGCCTTTGTTCATCATTTTTACACGTATTTCTTTAAGTAGTGATTTGAGATGCGGCTATTTGTTCTGTGCTTTCTGCTGTGTGGTGTACACCTGTTTGACCAAAGGCTATGTAATGCAGTCAGCTGTGGTCAGGTGAGTGCAGCCAGATTAGGAAAACTGGTGATATATCTGTCTCTGTAACCTGTGGTAGTTGTTTGTACATTTACCATTTGTTTCTTTGTTGAGCACTCTTGCCATGCTATTGATTTTTTAATGCTATTTCTAATTGAGTGATGTGCTGCATCTGTTTAACCAGGTATCATGGAAGCCTGATCAGCAGTGGTCAAGTTCAGCATCATCACATCCTTCCTCAGACAGCAGTCGCTAAGGGAAAATCAGGACACTGGGTAACATTCATGGTGTTTTTTTTTATTTTTTAGCTATATTCTTTGTGACGTGGTATATGTGTTGGTAGTTGTTTATATCGTGCATTTGTCTTTCTTTCTATCATCAACTCTGCCTTTTTGTCTCTGTATTGTTTGTGTATGGATTTTCTGTCTTTATGCCATTTTCTGTCTTCATGCCATTTCCTGTCTGCCATTTTTTGTCTTCATGTCATTTTCTGTCTGTTTTGTCTGCCTTTCTGCTATTTTCTTTCTGTCTTTATGCCATTTCCTGTCTGCCAATTTCTGTCTGTCTGCCATTTTCTGTTTGTCTGCCATTTTCTTTCAGTCTATCTGTCTTTGTAAGGGTCTGTATATCATGTTGAAAATGTTCCACTGCTGTGTGATAGAACCAGTCTGTTTGTCAGCAGATAGCTGCTGCCAAGGTAATACTGACATCAACACCTGCCAGCATTAAAGAAGAGCCACTGACACCAACACCTGACCACTGACATCAACACCTGCCAACATTAAAGAGGTACCACTGACACCAACACCTGACCACTGACATCAACACCTGCCAACATTAAAGAGGTACCACTGTGACAGAAACCAGGTGAGAAAATGACACCACTCAGACATTTAGCCCCCCAATTTTTTTCAAGTCACTAGTTCATTAAAATGTAAAAGGCTCTTACAACAGCTTTCACTGTGTCCTTCAGTGTCAGTAACGATAAACCAGCATGTAAAATGTTCTGGTCACAAAACAACTTTTTGATTGCATTCTGGGTTGTTGTTGTGTGCATTGGTAATTTGATTCCTGTAAGTAAAATTTTTAAAAACTTTTAATCAAGGTGCTGATATTAAAATGGATATTGTGTTGAAATAATGGTTGAAAATTTAATTTATGGAAATGATGGCTATAAAATGATTTTAATATTCGGGTGAATAAAGCAATGAAAAATTTTAACAAAGACTGCAAAGAATATAAGTAAAAGTCTAAAAAGAACATTCTTGAAGTATGTTCCAAAATGAAATGATGAGATGAACGTAATCTTTAAGCTAAGGAATGTTTAGTGTGGCTCATCACTTGTTAGTGTTTTCCGGAAGGGGGGGGGGGGGGGGTAGACTGAATCAAGCGACGAGGAATGTAAGTTTAGGTGGAAGGACAACCCTCATATTTTCCTTGTTACTGATGACTGATAATGTACTTACAGGAGCTGGACTGAATCAAATCAAGTGCCAAAGAGCAAAAACGCCATCCAGCACATTCCCCTGTCAGTGTCCAGAACATGATCAGGTAGATGTTTGTCATTTATCTTGCTGTATGATATAGCGTTTGTCTGCGTGACCAGCTATGATCAGGTAGATGTTTGTCATTTATCTTGCTGTATAATATGTAGATGTTTGTCATTTGTCTTGCTGTATAATATAGCGTTTGTCTGTGTGACCAACAGTCTGTGCCCATGTCTGTCATTCTCTTTGCATTTCCTGTCTCGTTTCCTACACGTCTTGTTTTGTGTGTTTGTGTTTCCATCTGTGTCTTTCTGTTCTTACCCTTTGATGTCTGTCTCTCTGTCTCCTTCCGTTGCCTTGTGTTTTGTTCAGAAAACTTCAGTTTAATGGCAGATGGTAGAATCAGAATTGTCAACAGAATTGCTGTTGAGGTCCATAATTTGTAATTAGGAGGCTACAGGCCACTTGGTAATATAAACTCTTAATTGTTGATTAAAAAATAGTTTTAATGCATTACCCATAATATTAAATTAGTCGCAGTGAGGCATCACTTAAAAAAAATAGCAATCCTTGTGGAGCTATTTCAGCCACAACTTACAACTGTCTTCTGTTAATTGGTTTTACAAGTATTTAGCTGTCGCTTTGACTTTTGTCTTTTGACTGCGTTCAAATTAAAATTATAAATACAAAGAATAATTATCTTAATAACAGGAGAAATTCATACGTAGTTATGTAGTTTTTAATACAATATTTTAAGAGTAATGCGAATTCACTGATCTGTATTTATGCATCTGAAAGTTTTGAATCAAACTGTTGTAGTCTTTGAGAGTACTGAAGCTACTTGCTGTTTTCAGGAGCTGTAGAGCCAGAATCCAGTGCCAAGAATCTGCTGTGGACAAGTCACCGGGGACTGAACAGGTATGGTGTTATTTCCTCCTCTCTGTCTGTACTGTACTTGTTTCACTGGCACGCTCCTACTTTCAAGAAGACTGCTTTTAAAAAGAAATTCATGACATTCTGAACAGCACTACAGTTTAACAAAAGTGATTGCTTTTCTAAATAAAAAAACAAAACAACCCCAAACTGTTAGAGCATAAGTGTTAAAGCACATACAGAGTCCTGGGAATCAAAGTCCTTGAAAAATGATAAAATCTTTTCCAGACCTGGAAAAAGTCTAGGGGTCTTTTTTGCCTCTTGGGTCTAGAAAGATTCTGAAATTTTGAATCTGTTCATCTGTCAACATCATGAGTCCAGCAACCATAACACAACGCTGAAAAATTGTTTGTAGTCAAAATAAAGTCATCATTGAATTTGAAAGGAATATGATGACCCCCTTGAATTTGTAGAAGTTGACACATTCAGCTGATCAGAGTTATCTCCATTCTTGCCAAATATATGCTGAAAAGTTTTTCTTTCTTTCTTTCTTTCTTTCTTTCTTTCTTTCTTTTCTTTCTTTCTTTCTTTCTTTCTTTCTTTTCTTTCTTTCTTTCTTTTCTTTCTTTTTCTTTTCTTTCTTTCTTTCTTTCTTTCTTTCTTTCTTTCTTCCTTTCTTTCTTTCTTTCTTGCTTCCTTTCTTTCTTCAACAGTGGAACTGACTGTACATTCCCGCTGAGATAAAAACTCAAATTTGCTGTGTTTTTTAGTCGGAGAAAGTGGGCAAATAGAACTGTACCAAACTTGGACAGGATCAGCACCAAGTGGAGGTGCATTTTGAGCATGGGAAAATGTGTTCTGAGAAGCCCCATGGTGATGAAAAACTTACTGATGATTGAAAGGGAAAAGGCATCCGAGCTGCTTTTGTCAATACAGAAACTTTTCAGATCTAGAGCATCATGAAGTAAAAAAAAAAAAAAAAAAAAAAGAAAAAAAAAATAGGATTATAGTTAAATGTGATAGTTTTACATCACTTTCCTACATAACCATCTGGTGAGGACACAGACCAGAAATAAAGGACTGTGGTCAATACTCCATATCTGCCATTAATTTGATAGAACTTTCAATCCTCCTGCCTTCTGTTGATGGTGCAGACTAGGGGAATGTGGCTGCAAGACCAGTATGGGTCTGAAAACATGTTTGTTACCGTGTGGTGAAGGTCTAGAACTTTGTTTGGCTGACCGTGTAAGAATCCTGTATGTGGTGTGTGGTAAAATCGTTAACCAATTTTAATCAGCAGACATAAAACATGGAATGAATTACATGTCATCTTTTGAATTGATACCACTTTTATTAATCATCAAAGCTATACATATTTGGTCTCTCAATTTTTTGGGGTGTGTGCCTCTCTCTGTGCCTCTCTCTGTCTCTATCTCTCCCCCCCCCCTCTCTCTCTCACACCAATCACACACACACACACACACACACACACACACACACACACACACACACACACACTATCTACACCCCCCCTCTCTCTCTCTCTCTCTCTCTCTCTCTCTCTCTCTCTCTCTCTCTCTCTCTCCTCTCTCTCTCTCTCTCTCTCTCTCTCTCTCTCTCTAGCTCTCTCCCCCCCCCCCTCTCTCTCTCTCACGCACGCACGCACGCACGCACGCACGCACACACACACACACACACACACACACACACACACACCATCTCTCTCTCTCTCCCCTCTCTCTCTCTCTCTCCTCTCTCTCTCTCTCTCTCTCTCTCTATCTCTCTATCTCTCTTGCTCTCTCTCTCTCACACACACACATCACACACATCACACACACACACACGCACACACACACACTTCTTTTGGGTAGTCTGTGCATGATTTTGTCTTAATTCAGATATAGAGAACATAGCCATCAGATTTAAGACCAGACTGATGTGTTCACTGGTGGTGTCCATATTTTTGTACACACGTCAAACATAGACCATAACAGCTGACATTGAAAGGATACAGGCGGTAGAGATGAGATGCTTTCGCAAACTTCTTGGTATCTCATACAGAGATTACATAACTAACAAGGAAGTGAAAAGCAGAATTGAAAATGCCATCAGGCCATATGAAAAGCTCTTGACTTCAAGAAAAACACAAACTGAAGTGGCACGGGCATGTCCTACAGGGAGAAAGTACAAGGAGGGAGACGAAGAGGCAGACAGAGAAAACGTTTGGAAGACATCATCAGTGAACAACTGGCCTAGAGTGAACGACTTGGTACAGAAAGCTGAAAACCGCGAGGAGGGAGGAAGCTGGTCGCAAAATCTTCAGGGGGTCCCCAACAGTCTACAAGAGTGTGATATAGCCCCGAGCCTCCCTCATTAGTTCTGTGGTCCTGACAGGAGATTTGCAGAAGCCTTTGGGGTTATGTTCTTTCAAAGGATGGAATCTTATTTCCAGTTTTTGCAGCTTGGCTCAACTTTCACATCTGCACAGCATTATGAATATGACAAGTGCTTAAAATTTTTTAAAGTTTTCTGGAGATTGGTCTGCTTGCTTTTCTGAATCCTGGCCAGCTCTGCCATGGCCGAGGTTGCAAGGGCTTGTCTGATCTTCAGTTCAGCTAGAGAGGGGCCATCTTTGGTCAGTGTGGAGCCAGGATAATTGGATGAGTCTGTTTCTTCAAGTTGTTGGTCAGCTAATGATGATTCTAAATAAAAGATTACCAGTTCTGTCTCCCTTGCTATTCTTTGCACTGATCTCCTCACCATAAGTGCTAGCTAATTCTTCTAGCTTGCATACAAGTTCTTAGAGTTCATTGTTACTTCTTCCAAGTAGATCGATGTCATGAACAAACTGCAGATGGGTGTATCATCATTGAGACAGTGTCAGGATAGTTATCCCCTGAGCCTTGTCTAGTATTGTTAGGTTAGTAGAAATCCAAGAAAAAAGGGATGGCTTGTGGAAAGAGCGTTTCTTCTTAGGTTGTTTACTCTGGACTTAACCATTTATTTCCTCTTTCATTTTGGGTTAAATACTTGTCAAAATTGAATGAAACTTGTAAAGAAATGACTTGGGTTTGAAACCACCGTGCTTATAGCAGAACTGAAAATTGTCCCCCCCCAAAAAAATCCAAATAGCAGTCTTAACTGCTGGTAGGATTGGAAACTTATGATTTAAAGAATGCTCCATACCACTGTACAGCTACGTACCATAGTGTTTACCTGCTGTTGTGTCCACATGCATTCAGACAGACTGACCGACCAACGGCCCCTACCCCAATGCATGCTAACTGTTAATGCTAACACCAGCCCTAACCTGACACTAACCTTGTTTCTTAATCCTGGCCCCTCATGTGGACACAAAGGCAGGTAGATACCTTGGTACAAGCTGACAACAGTGGTCAAACTTTTTTTCTGGGGTTTGAGGGAGGAGGGGGTAGCACTTTCAGAAAAGGATGCTAGGGAGGGAAGGATTGTGTTCTAGTATGTCAGAATAGAGAAAGGGAGATGATGGCTGATGGACAGTTAATTCCTTTAACGTGTTGTCCATTGTTCTTTTGTCTGTCATTTCCACTCTAAGAGGTCACTTGTAGAACTACTTCTCAGCTGCATTTATCCTATATTCGCCATCTTTCTTTATAGTCCAGGCTTTACATCTCTATACATGAAGCAGTGTAAAATTCTTACCTTCAGCTTTGCTGGTATGCCTCTTGTCTTTCCATGTGTTAACTGGATCATTTGTTGCTC
>CM060343.1:31456427-31473927 GCA_030674155.1 Stramonita haemastoma
ACTTCTCTTGGTCACCCCCCCCCCCCCCCCCTTATCATCATCATCATCGCCATCATCATCATCAATGCCAGATTGGCCAACTTCTATTGGTCACAACCCCCCCCCCCCCCCTTTATCATCATCATCATTTCATCATCATCATCAATGCCAGATTGGCCAACTTCTATTGGTCACCCCCCCCCCCCCCCCCTTTATCATCATCATCGTCATCATCGTCATCAATGCCAGATTGGCCAACTTCTATTGGTCACAGCCCCCCCCCCCCCCCCCCTATCATCATCGTCATCGTCATCATCATCATCGTCATCATCATCATCAATGCCAGATTGGCCACTTCTATTGGTCACAACCCCCCCCCCCCCCCCCCCTTTATCATCATCATCATCATCGTCATCATCAACATCGTCATCATCATCACCAATGCAGATTGGCCAACTTCTATTGGTCCAACCCCCCCCCATCATCATCACCAATGCCAGATTGGCCAACTTCTATTGGTCACAACCCCCCCCCCCCCCCCCTTTATCATCATCATCATCATCGTCATCATCATCATCAATGCCAGATTGGCCAACTTCTATTGGTCACAACCCCCCCCCCCCCTTTATCATCATCATCATCGTCATCATCATCATCATCATCAATGCCAGATTGGCCAACTTCTATTGGTCACAGCCCCCCCCCCCCCTTTATCATCATCATCATCATCATCGTCATCATCATCATCAATGCCAGATTGGCCAACTTCTATTGGTCACAACCCCCCCCCCCCCCCTTTATCATCATCATCATCATCATCGTCATCATCATCATCAATGCCAGATTGGCCAACTTCTATTGGTCACAGCCCCCCCCCCTATCATCATCATCATCGTCATCATCATCATCAATGCCAGATTGGCCAACTTCTATTGTCACAGCCCCCCCCCCCCTTTATCATCATCATCATCATGCTGATTGGCCAACTTCTATTGGTCACAGCCCCCCCCCCCCCCCCCTTTATCATCATCATCATCGTCATCATCATCATCATGCCAGATTGGCCAACTTCTATTGTCACAGCCCCCCCCCCTTTATCATCATCATCATCGTCATCATCATCATCATCAATGCGAGATTGGCCAACTTCTATTGGTCACCCCCCCCCCCCCCCCCTTATCAGCATTATCATCAATAAAAATGTGGCTCATTTCTCTTGGTCACCCCCTCCCTCCCATTATCATCATCACCATCAGTATCAATGTAAATTGGCCAACTTCTCTTGGGCACACCCCTCCCCTTATCATCGTTATTATCATCATCAATGCAAAATGGCCAACTTCTCTTGGTCACATCTCTCCCTTATCATCATCATCATCATATCAATGCAAAATGGCCAACTTCTCTTGGTCACATCTCTCCCCTTATCATCATTCATCATCATCATCAATGCAAAACGGCCAACTTCTCTTGGTCACATCTCTCCCCTTATCATCATCTCATCATCATCATCATCATCAAAGCAAGAGTGGCTCGATTCTCTTGGTCACACCCTCCCCCTTAACATCATATTTATCATCATCATCTATCTCTATCATCATCATCATCAATGTCAGAGTGGCCACTTCTTTGGTCACACCCTCCCCTTATCCACATCATCATCATCATCATCATCATCATCATCATCATCATCATCATCATCATCATATCTTCACCCACCACCACCACCACCACCACCACCATCACCATCATCATCATCTTCGTCTTCGTCTTCGTCTTCATCATTACTATCCTCATCATCATCAATGCCAGAGTGCCAACTCTATTGGTCACATTCTCCCTTCATCATTTTTCATCATATCATCATCATCACTCATCTCATCATCAATACAGTAGTGGCTGACTTCCCTATTCATTGCCTTATAAACATTATCATCAACATATTAATAGATGTGTGGCCCACTTCTCTTGGTCACACACCCCTGTCATCCTCATCATTCTCATTATCACCATCATTATTATCATCATAATCATCAATGCCAGAGTGGCCAACTTCTATTGGTGACACCCCTCCCCATATCAAACATCATCATTATCATCATCATCATTGTCATCATCAATGCAGGAGTGCCCAACTTCTATTGGTCATAACCCCCCTCCCCCCCTATCACACATCATCACCATCATTCTCATCATTATCCTCATCATCATCAATGCAAAAGTGGCCCACTTCTCTTGGTCACATTCCTCTCCCTATTCACATCATTGGCATTATCATCATCATTATCATGATCATCTTCATTTTCATCATAAATGCAAGAATGGCCCATTTCTTTTGATGAAACCCCTCCCTATAACAATATTATCATCATTGTCATCATCAACATCATTATTGTCATTATCATCATCATTATTGTCATCATCATTATTGTCATTGCCATCATCATTATTGTCATTGCCATCATCATCATTATTGTCATTATCATCATCTCATTGTTATCATCATTATTGTCATCATCATTATTGTCATCATCATTATTGTCATCGTCATCATTATTGTCATTGTCATCATCATCATTATTGTCATTGTCATCATCATTATTGTCATCACCATCATCATTATTGTGATTGTCATCAACATTATTGTCATTGTCATCATCATTATTGTCATCATCATCATCATCATTTTTGTCATTGTCATTATCATCATCATTATTGTCATCATCATCATTATTGTCATCATCATCATCATTATTATCATCATTATCATCATTATTGTCATTGTCATCATCATTATTGTCATTGTCATCATCATCAAAGCAAGAGTGGCCCAGTGCTCTTGGTCACACCCTTCCCCCATCATTCATCATCATCATCATCATCATCATCATCATCATCATCAATGCAAAATTGGCCCACATCTCTTGGTCACACCCCTCCACCTATCCACATCATTATCATCATTATTATCATCAGCATCATCATCAGCAGCAGCATCAATGCAAAATTGGCCCACATCTCTTGGTCACACCCTTCCACCTATCAGCATCAGCATCATCATTATTATCATCATCAGCATCATCATCATCATCATCAATGCAAAATTGGCCCACATCTCTTGGTCACACCCTTCCACCTATCCACATCATCATCATCATCATCATCAATGAAGAAGTGGCCAACTTCTGGTCACATCCATTCCCTATAAACATTAGCATCATCTTCATTATCGCCATCATCATCATCATCATCATCATCATCATCATCATGGCTAGAGTGGACCAAATCTTTTGATGAAATCTATCCCCATAACAATAAGATTACCATCATCATTATCACCACCACCATCACCACCACCACACACCACCATCGTCATCATCATCTCATCATCTTCATTATTAAAGCAAGAGTTGGTCACACCCCCCCCTCATCAACATATTTATCATCATTATCATTATCATCATCATTATCATCATTACCATCATCATTATCATCATCAATGCAGAAGTGCCCAACTTCTATTGGTCATAACCCCCCCCCCCTCATCAAATACCATCATGATCATTCTTATTATCATCCTCATCAATGCAGAAGTAGCCAACTTCTATTGGTCACATTCCTCCACCTATCTACATGATCATCATCATCCTCATCATTATCATCGCCACCAATGCAAAATTGGCCCGCTTCTCTTGGTCACAACCCTCCCCCTATCATCATTTGTATTTCATACCACTTTATGTCACAGCAGATTTCTCTGCATGAAATTTGGGCTGCTCTCCCCGGGAAGAGCGTGTCACCACAAGTGTAGCGCCTACCCATTATTTTTTTCTTTTTCCTGCATGCAACTGTATTTGTCTCCCTATTAGAGTGGCTTTTTTATACAGAATTTTGCCAGTGTCAACCCCCTTGTTGCCGTGGGTCCTTTTACGTACACTAAATAGTGATGTGTAACACACGGAACCTCAGTTTGTCGTCTCATCTCATCATCATCATCATCGTAATCATCATCATCGTCATCAATTCAAAAGTGGCCCACTTCTCTTGGTCACATTACTCCCCTTTCCACATCATCATCATCATCGACATCATTATCACCATCATTATCTTCTTCATTATCATCATAAAGGCTAGAATGACCCATTTCTTTTGATGAAACCCCTCCTTATAACAATATTATCATATATATATATATATATATATATATATATATATATATATAATATATATATATATATATATATATATATATATATATATATATATATATGTATGTATGTATATATAGATATATATAAAGAAGGTCCTGAAATGTTAGATTTATAGGTTTAGACATAGAACTAAAACAGTTGGATGGTCAGATGGCATGGATGAACTATATATTTTATGTATTTTAGATGCATATAAAGGTTCCCCAATACTGATGACTGTTTCCAACTAAACATGTTTGAAATATTTGGTGCTGTGGCTTTTTTTTTTTCAAAAGCAAAGAAATATCTTGAAACAGTGTTTAATGTATAAGTTTTGATTTTTATTGTAATGTTGCCTATAATGGATTTTGTTCCCAAACACTGAAAAAGATCCTGATGTGATGATTGCTGTTCAAGTTTTGATTTGCATATTTGAACTGTCAACTGCAGTGTTTTGTTTTGCCTTTTCTATTGAACTACAAAATTTTGCTGTTAAAGCGTTGGTTTCTGTTTGAAATATTGGTTGAACTTGATATTTTTTTCAAAACTAAAAACAAAAACCAGATTGTGCAGGAAATGATGTGCTGCCAAAGTTTTGATTAGTCTGTAAAATTTATGTAGACTATTCCAGTCAATTTGAATGTATTGCATGTGTCTTTGATATTTATTTGCTCAACTACAAAAAAGTCCTTTAGTTTCTGTAGGAAGGAAATGTGTGTAATGATCTTCTGCTTGTCGGCAGGTCACTTCAGATTTTATATCAACTATTATGTCTTGAATAAAAGGTGTATGAAAGATTTATGGTGTATTGTTGCAAGCATAGTGGTGTGTGTGCCTGTGTTTTAATTTTTTTTTTTTTTACTCTGCGATGGATGGATTGATTGATTTGTTTATTTTTTTATATTGAGGATAATGGAATAAGCACTCGTGTGCTTTTTTACTTCCAGACCCCGTGTGTATGCAGTTTTGTCAATCTTGTCATCTGCTCCCACCGGCACACGATGGCCTACTCTTACAAAAAGCGGAACAGGATTTAATGTGTGCAAGATGTTCTGTGCGCGTTCGCATACAGGGCCTCGGTTTATAGTTTCATCCGAAGGATGGTGAAATAAGCACTCAATTGCTTTTTTACATCCAATCGCCGTGTGTGTGCACCGGTATGAGTCCCAACCTACGGCATCAAGACAGTGCTCTGCTGTATGCATACACACTTTACTAGCATCTTCGATATGCCGTGGCGCTGGTCTTGTGGCGACGTCACAATCCCCAAGAGGGCATTCTGGCGTATATCATATGGCAAGTTTGTTGGAAAGAAAGCTGGTACAGTGTACGCAGTAATGCCTTGTAGTACATATAACAATGATAACAGACAATATGATGCACCACAGCAAAGTGCAGGGACTTTGCAACATGTATACACATGAAAAAAATGCACACACACAAACACGAGCAGCCTAATTCATGCATGCGCATGCATCTTCCCTCCCCCCCAATGCAATAAGGGGCATTTAAAAAAGATGCAACCAAAAATATGGCGCCGGCTTAAAAACTGTCCTACCCAGACATTAGCACAGTAACAGAGCCCAGGGCACCAAGACAGAGCTCCACTGTATGCATACAAACTCATTCCTCCATCCCACATGGGAACCACTGTGATAGGAAGTAGGCCTACATCTGATGGGAAATTTGTGTGTATGACTGTTTTCAAGTACCCCACGGAAATAGGCAGTCATACTCGATTCAGAGGATTTTTCTCCTTTAAAGGAGAGTGGGGTTGTTACGTTATTACGAGCTTGTCATGGCTGAAAGAAATCTCAACACAATATTTTACAACATATAACATTTTTAGTGTAGGCCTTGGCAGTTAGCTGACATCAGCAACTGACCCAGCTTTTGGCCTGGGCCATGGGCTGTCAAATGTAGGATTAACGTAAACGGATTAGAAGACTAGGTGCTGCAAGCCAGTGGATTTGGTCTTGTGCCCAGTCATTGCTTCATCATACTGCTGTATGTGACCTCAACTTCTCCTTTCAACTCTAGTTCACAGAGTTATTGGCTCCATCAACAGCATTTTCAATTTGGGATAGCTGCCATGCTGTGGTGGTTATTAGGGCCTGGCTTATGGACTGGAAGTTTGAATCCCACAAGAATCATAGGGATTTGGGGGGGGGGGGGTGCTCCAGTTGGCTCCTACCCAGAGTGAGTGTGCTGTGGGCTCAGTGGGAAGACGGGGACCACACAGTTGAGCTTCACCCGCTTTAGGATTGGAGTTTGAGAGTGTTGCTCAAATTACCTGACCAACACTGCAGGTGTCGGTGTCTCTTGGGCCGGTTGACGCTTGGGCATTTTATGATGGGAAGTGTAGAGGTGCTTAACTGAATTTGTCAGTCTCCAGACCACAGCCTAGCCCTTGCATATGATAAGATGTGGAAGAAGAGAGTAAGAAAGGAAGGGGGGGAGAGAGAAACGCGCTCGCACACACACAAGTATGCATACAACAATCTCACAGAAGCATGCACAGAGAGAGAGGGAGAGAGAGACACACAAACACACATGTACACACACAAAGACGCATGCACACACAGACATAGACGCATGCACACACACACACACACACACTCAGACAGTCACACACACACACACATACATATGCACGCACACACATGCATGCACACACACATACACACACACACACACAGAGTCTGTTTTAAACTTTTATTTCAGTTTTTTTTCTCCAAAATTGTCTGCAGTATCATTCATTGTATTACGCTAAACAGAATACATGAATGTTTGTACTTCAAAAATATAAAAATAGAGTGATGAACAACTAGTTTACAATACATAACAACCTTTTAACAACAAGATAGAAGCAATCTGGTCTTTTTTAAAAAAATGAACTTTTCTTTGTCCAGATTTCGGTCATATGATGCTTCATCATGGTTCTACAACATCAACTCTATGTTACCCAAAACATGGTACAATAAATAGATTAGTAAAAACTTCCATAAATAATTTATCAATTCCACCCTGAAGATGCAACAAACAAAATGAATAAGTTAATTATAAAAAAACCCACAAAAAACACAAGTATATCTAAATAAGAAAATAAATCGTGTAAATAAATAGTAAAATTGAAGCAACAGTGTAAAACAATATATTCACTTTGCCTTTTGCACTTAAATACTCAACAAATTCATATTCTCACTGAAACTGAAAGTCTGTATATTAAAATGAATGTATGTACATTGTATGTATACTGTGCAATCATGAATATTCATGATCAAGTCATTCTTTGCCTCAGCATTATTTTGTGAGTGCATGTTTATGCCAAAGGTGGTGTGTGTGTGTGCACATGTGATTGTGTGCACACATGTATGTGAGCGTAGAAATCCTAAGTTGTACTAAAATTACAACAGGTCAGTTTCAACAACAACAAAATAAATAAAAAATTAAAATTTTGTTTTCGATGTTTCAAGTGCCAAAACACTGATTATCTTCAACACTGAAATGAATGCAAACTTGAATATGAATATGCTTGCCAGTAAGGTTCAAAATAATTGTGCACAGCACAAATGATGCAGTCGTCTTGAGCATGTTTAGAAAAAAAAAAACTAAACAAAAAAATGACTGGTACTTTCTGCTTGACTGAATGGTTTTAGTGTACATTGTCCTGAGAGGCCAAAACAAATGAAGGCATCTCAGGGACAGGAGAAAACCTGGGATAATAAATTAAATAATCCCAGAACATTTAGCGTTCAACTCAGACAAAGTTTCACAGACTCACAAACGTTGGTCACGTCCCAAGCATTGTATTTCAAACACGCTGGACAGATTGTAGGTATTGTGAATCCTTTCTGTCTGGTCTTACACACATGTAGACGGATACAAAACAAGACGGTCAGTTTTGACAAAACATTCGAGATGTACAAGACATATAAACATAGACTCGACATAAAAATCAAGGTCATGGAATTAACCTCTGGGTGAGAAAGTTAAAAAAATTCTGATTTTTTTTTTCTGAGGTTTTTAAACACTTTTGCATAAATTTGGGAGGTGGGGGATGTTTCTCTGCTTTTTTGTGTTAACAAAACTGCTTAAATCCAATGACATTTTGATAATATTAAAACACTCATAAGAGGATTTTTAAGAAACTTTTTCACTGATGATACTTGGAAAAAAACAACCCAGAAGCACTGATGATATTGTAAATTATGTGATAAATCTGAACTGAATGTTGGGACAAGTATGAATGCATTACATATATTCAAGCTTAATGCATTGAATAGCAAAGTTCTCAGTAAGAGTTCCAAGAATCAGCCACTTCCTCTCTTTTTTGACAATAATAATAAAATAATGGCAAAAAGAACAATTCTCATTATCTCCTCACTATTTTATAACACCCCCACCCCCCAAAAAAAGACACCTCACAAAAAAACCAGAAAACCTATTATGCTCTTCTTTACGACATAAGAGTAAACAATAACTTTGAAATGTAAAACAAAAAAAAAAAAAACACCTCAAAACAAAACCTCAAAACCCCAGAGATTTTTTCCATGACCCCATTGACCCTCCTCCAAATACAACCTGAAATTCAAATCTTCAAAAAACTTTTGTCCACTGAGATATGAATCTTATAATATAAACACTCATCTCAAATATTTGTTATCTATGCTTTCATTACACAATTCTCGTATCGCTTGTTCTGAGATGACGGATATTAATTCCTCTCACTCAGTCACTGCAAAGAGATCTGCATGGATTCATGATCTAATCTTCACAAAAGTTAACTTTGATCTGTTTGGTCCAGATTCTGAGAGTAGTTTGCAGAAAGCAAGCTAAACTGGATTGAACAACTGATCCGTGGTCTACTGACAAATTGAGATGACATCATTTATTGAATTTCTTTCCCAGTGGATTAGAAAGTTATGGTGGATCAAAAAAATATGTCTTTCAGTCTTCAAAATGGCACTTGTCTATTTACTTTTTTGGTTTCATTATTCAAAAATGATAACTTTTTTTGTTTGCTTTGAAATCGCGAAACATTAGATTTACCAGCGTTAGTAATATCACATCTCTCCACATTCTCATCATCATCCACATGAACATTTTCAACAATTATAATATTTACATCATAAGTGAACAACATGATCTTGACATTTTCTTCTTTTTTTTCTTATTTCATTTACCATTCTTTCTTTCTTTTTTTTTTTCTTCCTTTTTCACGAGCAATGATCTGAATGGATTCTACACGGTCAAAACGTTCACTTAAAAATCATCAATAAAGCAAACTGTCTTCCACACCAGAACATATTGCATTGGAACAAGCTTCTTCATAACAACATGATGTTACACCATAACACAGACCTTATAAATTACAACAGCAGATGGTACACCGGATCTCACTCACTTTATCTACCATTGCAAAGTGTGCAACAACTAGACGCACACACAAAGCTGGACAGCGACGCTGTCATGGGACAGCACTCTTCCACGCTCAAGGGAGACAATCAGAACATTCTTGCAAAATGGCTGAAAAGCAACACCACCTCTTGTGGTGTCTTCTGTCAGGTTCAGGACATCGCTTCTCAGTTCTCAACACAACTGTTGAAAAATCAACAGTTCATTCACTTCACGCTGGAGGATTTCACGAGCTCTAGAGACCAGACTCCACTCTTCTCCGTCCTAAGCCAAACAACCACAGTTCGGTAAAATCCAAGTTCCCATACACCCCTCTTTCACCGCTGTCGTGATTAGACTCGAACACCTCCTCCTCCTTCTCTTCAAACCTTCCTCAGTCCTGAGAAAACACATCCCCTGAACCTTCAACGCTCACAACACATAGACACGACACGGCAGTGTCCGTCACATGCAGCCAGTTACTTGCCCGCCATCTTGGCCACGAGAATCTCTCTCATCTTCTTGGCCAGCCTCTCCAGCTCCGCGACTCGTTTCTCCAGGCGCTGGTTGTCTCCGATCAGACGGTCCGCCTCGACTCCATCCCCACAAACTTCTGCTTGCGGATTTCCCGCGACCTCTTGGAGGCCATGTTGTTCTTCTCCCTCCTGTCGCGCACCCTGCTGTCCTCCATGGGCTCCGCAAAGGTGAAGGTGAAGGACGTTGAGGGGGAGGGGGAAGGGGCAGGAGGGGGCGTGAGGGAGATTTCCTGAACTGAAGACATTTCTGTCGTAGAGCGCAGCGAAGCAGACATTCTTGGCCGTTTGGAGGAGTAGTCGTGGTCGAGGTTTGGCGTGGCGGGCACACTGACGCGAGTGGTTAGAACATCCAGGTCAGAGGATCCAGCCTCCATCTGGTCGAAGGACCTCTTAGGGAAGGGGTGGTGGTGGTGGTGGTGGTGGTGGCTTCAGCATTTTCACTGGCGTCAGGGAAGGGTTCCGTCTCCAGTCCCTCATCTTTCAGCTGGTCCAAGAATGAGTTGTGCTGGAACAGAAAAAAATCAATGACGGTAAAAATGCTATTCATTTTGAGGCTGGTTTTATGATAATTTTTATTTTTAACTGAAGATAGAAAAGAGCATTATCTTAACTGGTTTGTAAAATTTTTTTCTTTTTCCAAAACCGTTTTTTCTAAAAAGACTTGGATCCTCACAGAACTATCATTAAGTTCAAAATATGCCATAGCCTATGTGACCATATCATAATCTTCCATCATCATGGCATGATTCCTCTTCACCCTGTGACGGCTCACATCAGTATTTGCATGTTAGCACCATACGGTGTACACCTTTTCAATTAAAAAATATCAATTCTTGGAACAAATACAGAGGGAAAAAAAATCCTAAAACCAAGTCCACCGTTTTCTAAAATGTATTTTTACCAAAGAAATTCAGACAGAACAAAAAAAAAAATCAGCACTAGTATCTGTGACAATCTAGGTCCATGTCTTGCACTTTATTCAACAAGGATCAGCTCAGAGTCTGAGGTCCACACAAGTTATATATAATTTCAGTTTTTAAATGAAGGAATCAGTCGATCACACTGCATCTCACTACTTTTTCTAGCCTGTATTCATACATTATGTAGTCGTTATGTCAAATTGGTAACAGAGTTTACAAGACTTATGTGACAGCAATGAGTATGCTGGAAAGGGCTGTACTGTAGTATCAGATAAATGCGTTAAACACTGATCATATAAGTTTTTATTATAACCGACAGAACTTTTGCAACCTTCTTCTTTCATCATTTTTATCTTAAAAAACATTTTGATTTTTTAGGTTTGCTTTGTTCCTTGGCTAGAGCTCTGAGGTTCACCCAATGGTGACGTTATGGGTATACAGTATACTAGTACTACTAGTCGTATCTTCTGCCCACCCTAAAGGTAGCCACATTCCTCTTCAGGTACACACCCACATTCAACCTGCCACCTGGAGATGGATGGGCTCCACCCAGCAGAACGTTGCCTTAGATAGCTGCTGCCTGAGAAACAGAGTAGCGCAGTAGCCAGTACCCCCAATGACTCCTCATCAAACTTAACCCTTTCGCTGCTATCAAAAAAAAAAAAGTATCAAATTTTACTCAGGCATATGCTGGACGAAACAGAGAGAAATTTGAATCGTGACGAACACAGATCGTCAATTGAGCATTGTCGGAGACGGTTTCTATGGCAAACACTGTTCATCAACAGCGCGGTAAAGAGGTTAAAGCAGACATCAAATAACCATGGTGACAATCTCCACACCAAAAAAAAAGAGAGGAAAAGATGCTGACCTCCGACAGCAGCGCTGTGAGGTCAGTGAAACTGTCCAGGCTGGCGTCATCGAGCTGGTCAAACCCACTGCCCAGGTCACCGAACATGTCCATGTCGTCGAAGTCGTCATTCAAGGCGTTGGCCAGGAAGTCATCGTGGCCGACAAACTTGCTAGACATGGACGGTTCGGGGAGGGCAGTGGAGGGGGCAGTGTCGCTGGTGTACTCAGCCGAGCCACCAGCTCCACCTGTTTTCCAGGATCAGAAAAGAAAACAATGTGCTGTTAACCCTTTAGCCTTAAACCAGATGGTCTGTTAACCCTTTAGCTTTGAACCAGATGGTCTGTTAACCCTTTAGCCTTAAACCAGATGGTCTGTTAACCCTTTAGCTTTGAACCAGATGGTCTGTTAACCCTTTAGCTTCCAACCAGATGGTCTGTTAACCCTTTAGCTTTGAACCAGATGGTCTGTTACCCCTTTAGCCTTAAACCAGATGGTCTGTTAACCCTTTAGCCTTAAACCAGATGGTCTGTTAACCCTTTAGCCTTAAACCAGATGGTCTGTTAACCCTTTAGCTTTAAACCAGATGGTCTGTTAACCCTTTAGCCTTAAACCAGATGGTCTGTTAACCCTCTAGCTTTAAACCAGATGGTCTGTTAACCCTTTAGCTTCCAACCAGATGGTCTGTTAACCCTTTAGCTTCCAACCAGATGGTCTGTTAACCCTTTAGCCTTAAGCCAGATGGTCTGTTAACCCTTTAGCTTCCAACCAGACATTTGGAAAGAATACTAGTGTATTTCTGATTTGGTGACTGATAAACATTGAAATATTTGGTGGATTTTGTTACTGGAAACAACACCTATAAGAGTGTTATTTCCAGTAACAAAATTCACTAAATAAAGTGGGTTAAAGTTTTGAGTGTTTGAGAGGTTTTTTTTTTTTTTTTAAAGGTAAATGAATGAAGAATACAAAACATAAATTTTCCCAATTATATCATTTATCCAACAAACCTAATACAAAAATCTGGACAGATTAGTGACGACTTATCTTGGCACTATGGTAACGAAAGCGGAAAGGTACATGACAGCAACAACAAATTATTTTGTCACTGAGGGTGTCTAGGTGAAAGTAAATACTTGAATTTGAATATTCACTACGAATGTGCTGAGAATTATTTAAGAGAAATCAAGACTTCTCTTCAAACATTGCACACTTGGTCCATACCACATCAACATGGCTGCCACTAGCGCCAGTCTGTAGTGTAAAAGTAATGTTTAAAATCATTACGCTTCTGTGGATACGGATTTGGTAATGGCTTTTTACAATTAACCTAATGTAACCAGAAACTGAACATTTTGAGTAATATTCTGAATGCTACTTCGAGAATCAAGTTGGATATGGTTTGATCCAACTTCATTCCAAGCGTTCATCATTTAGACATGTTAAAAGTGTCTTCAGCTATCTTCTATAACAGTCGCAGTCACCAACTGTTAACTCCACTTCTGTCTTTTAGTTTTTGTTGACAACTTGGAACAGAAACTGAAGAAAGGATCTGAAGTCAGAGTGCAGCTACCTTAATGGTGGGTAAAACGGTCCCATACGCAAAACCTTGCCATTTATAAACACCAGAGCTCTAGCCGTAGAACAGCAAAAAAATTTTTACAAATAAAAAATCAGAAACTGAGAAAGATAAAAAAAAGTAATAAAAATGAAAATATAGAAAAGAAGTAATTAAGCGAAAAAAGAAGAAGAGATTGAGCATACACTTAATACGAAACACAGAAGACGAAATAAACATAATCAACTGAATAACGATTGATCAGTGAACTACATGTACCTGATTTATGTTAAACAAAGCTGCTTGGTTTTTCATTAAAAACTGCTAGGGGAACTCCCAATTCTTTCCTTCAAAACAATAATAATAACCCTTTGTGACCTCTTTGTTCAAGTCTGAATATAGAACAGTTTTTCTGTAGAAAGCACAAAGTCCAAGAAAAGACTCCACTGAAACTGGACTGAAAATTGGACATGCATTCTCATCTCATGAATTACTGATATGAAGACATTGGCTTAACCCTCAACAAACTTTACGAAATTTGAAAATAACTCATTAACAAACACTAAACTCTTTGCAGCTCGAGTGAAAGCTATATGTTGTGTGAACTTTCCAACTGGAGGCAAAATTTTTATTGTTTTTGTGAAATTGCACCTTGTGGTGAAATCTTTCTTTAGGCCACGCCCCTCTGCAGCCATCGCGAGCTCCAGTAACCTACCGGTGGGAGCTAAAAATAGAACATGATGAAATAATGAGGTAATCAGAATGCGTGAAGGCCGCAAGCTTCGCGGATTGACCTACTTCAGGGTCACATGGGAGATAACTTGTACACGTGACGACCTGACGACAGAGCCATAACATAACAACACAACCAAAACGACTGACCGAATAATCCTTTCCAGGATCTACGCTACGATTCACTGCTCTAATCTTAGAGTGGTTGTGCTATGGTCACGTTTACTTAGTCCAACACAAACACCTATCCTGTTTGACAACATCCCAATTATTGAATTAAACCCGGAACATAACACACTCACACACACACTGTAGGAGGACTAGGCCTACCGTTTAAACCAAAACGATCAAATAAATTGAAATTTAAACAAATTCGTCCACTACCCACCTGTGTTAAATAGGCCACTCGTCATCCGTAGAGAACGTAGAGTAAGGCTGGATACCGAAAGGGCCAGAGGTACTCTTGCTCTCTGTTTCGGCCCCTGCGATATCCAGCCATCGACCAACTCGTCTAGTGAGGAGGGGACACCGTCTCCAAAAACCTCACTGCTACCGCCTGGCACAAATCCAAAGTCGTTTCTCTCCCTCAAACATCGTGCATAAATCCGGTGATTGCTGACTGAAACCCCTGGGTTCTATGGTGGCCGAACTGCCGATTTCTTTGGGGTTGTCCGGTTGCGTAGCTGGGTTTGGGCTTTTCCCGGTCTTGATCCGAGTTGACGTTTGGTTTCTTTGGATTCTCACACTCGCGGCCTGTGGGCTGTTCAGCCGTACGCTCCGACGGTGTCCCTCTTTCCTGTTGAACAAGAATTACATAAAAAATAAAATGACATTCCTCTCTTTCTAGCTTAAAGTTTACATCATCAAAAAGGCGTAACAGGGAAGATGATGAAATAGACAAGAGGTATGATCAAGATGAGTAGACCGACAGTCGATCAGTGTTTTACTTCAAATTTATCGAAAACTACTTTGTGATCGTAGAAAAACGATTGCTTGTCCCTTTTCATTCATTTCAGAAAACAAGTTAATCCCTGTTAAAATATGATAAAGTAAAAACAAACATAACGGGTACAAGACCTACCTGTTCTTGTTCTTTCGTCTCCTGTCTACATTAGTGCTTCTGAATGTGGGTACGGTAGTTTTATGTGGTGCAATCGCATGCTCTAATTTTAGAAACTTAGTTCCTGTCGTCCAATGAAATTGCTCAGATTTGACAGCATAGCTAAGTTTAGAAAGACAATTGACGTCATAGCTGGCCAATGGAAAATCCAAATTATCGCCTACACATTTTCTGCAGTCGTGGATGTGAAAACAAAATTAGCAGCACTGGACAAATGCACACTTGTAAACAAAGCAGTCTGTGTTCACCACAGTTCCCTAATATGAATTATAACGACACAAATATCATTAAGTGAAAACTATGACTTTGAATTAACTAGATGAAAGCGCATTTGAGAAGTAACCTTCAATTTGCATATCTGATTCAGTTTTCAAGTATAATTATGGAGGTAAAATAACGTAATAAGATGATATTAGTGTCGGAATTGATGTTTCCCACTCTGTATAACAGTTTGATATTGTATCAAAAATAATTGTAAAACAGCCAAAACGCAGAATTCAAACCAATGTGAGATCAAAGTAAATTGGCAGTCGAAAATGAAACTAGAAAAGATTTCTGCTAGGACCAATCAAATGAAGCCTTGCATCCAAAACAATCTCTTTTCATCCGGGCGTGTAAACATGTGCAGCCATTTTGTTGAATCCATCAATAAAATCGTATGTGGTTAGGCTATTGTTTTCAAGTTTTCTTGGTCAGTGCATCAAACAGAATGGATTTGCAATTAACCACTGACTATGTTGGACTGCAAAATTATAGCTAGGACTGTGGCATGCTGATAAAGTCTTCTGCTTCGGGATCGAGTTTCTAACACATCTGTGAAAATGACAGTGACACTAGGCCTACGGAAAGATAACCCCACTCGCAGCGGACTGATTCTTCTGCTTGTTTTCGTTCTGCTTCCTCAAAATTGTGAGTTAAGTTTTATCTTTGGGGAAAGATGTTTATGATTTTATTTTTTTATTTTTTAGAAAACTTTAAGAATATAAAAAAGAGGTGAAGCTGATGGAACCATACAGTGCTTTCCGATCTCGCCTCACCCCCATCCCCACCCCCCACCCCCGTCCTCATTTTGTTTGTTTTTGTTTGTTTTGTTTTGGTTGTTTGCTCATCCTGATTGTAGTTTTGCTCTTACGCAGTATCTCGTTTGCCTCTTGCAGTGGTTTTAATTTCCATTTGAATAAACAATTTACAGAAATTGTACTTGATATCAAGAGTTGCAGCTCATGAATCTTATTAGTATTAGCCTACTCAGAACCACTTGACTTCAATGGGTAGTCACCAGTTCATATCACGCCACAAGATTGATCTGATGTGACCTTCATTTGCCAAAAATGGTGTGTAAACACTTGAATTATTTCTTATTTGGTGATCTGGAGATGAAGAATTCCTTGTTTAAGTTAGGTATATGTGCTGATTTATGAATTATTTTAGTTTTAATAATAAGTAACAATCTAACATAGACATTATATATATACTGCTTTGGAATTTGATACATCAATGATCATCCATAATGTACTATACAGTATTGATTTTTTTCTTTCATTTTTCTAATTGCACAGTGTACAGCTTCAAAGCTTTTTTCTGCCAAGAAGATGGCAGGAAACAGAGTGTAAATTTAAATACATGTGTATTAGAGTGTATGTGTGTGCGCGCGTGTGCTCACGCATGTGTGTGTGCGTGCGCATGTGTACTCTGTGTCACTGTCAGTGTGTGTGTGTCGCTCTGTGTCTGTGTGTGAGTCTGAGTGTGAGAGAGAGATTTTTATCATTTGTGTTATTTATTTGTAGATCTATCTATGATAAAATGATGATCAATACTACAATAGGCAGAAGAAATGAATGATGTGAGAAATGACTTCAGTGATTGTGAATGAAATTTTAATCTATCAAATGTAACCTGCAATTTCCTTAAAATGGATTATCAGAGATCTTTTGATTTGATGTGATGTGAGAAATCAATGGAAGCTAGGTCAACTGAGCTAGATCTAGATACCATTATGCAACTTTATGCATATGTGTGTTAGGTGACTTGAATGTGTATGGCCAAAACCCCACACCAAAACTCAACAACCCTATAAATTTTTCATTGCACCTAGTTAAAACTCAAGTTAAATTACACCTGATTATCTGCTGGGTCATTGACTCTTGAGTCTTTTGCAATAAGCTTCATTTCTCATCACCCCCAATAGCTTTCTTTCTCTTCACATGCTTCATCGACT
>CM060343.1:31481427-31518927 GCA_030674155.1 Stramonita haemastoma
TTGGGACAACTTGAAAGATCAGACAATGACAACAACAACAACAACAACAACAACAACAAAGCCAAACTCACGAAAAAACTCCCTTTTGAAACAAAGAAGAAACAATGTTACCCCTTTGAAACAAATAACAAACCAATGTTAACCCCTTTGAAACGAGACAAACCAGTGTTACTCCTTAGAAACAAAGAAATAATAACCAATGATACCTTTTTGAAACAAATAAGTAAAAACCACTCTTACCTCTTTGAAACAACTAACATATGCTGGCCCCTGGAGAAGTTAGGGTCTCTGATGCCTGACTCCCCCACAACCACATAGGTTATGGGAACACCTATTATGTGATGCTCCACCACGAAATGAGTTGCTTAGCACCTAACCCACTTTTCCGCAAGGAACCATTAAAGGCAGGTGGGGTCAAGTTGGCAATTTTGAGATTTTGATTGATTATAAAACTATAGCCATTATTCTGCTATAAAACTATAGCCATTATTCTACCTTGTAATGAAATATCAAATCATAATTTTGTTTCCTTTTGCCTTTAAACGTGTTTTAAAAATACCCAAGCCTTCATTCTGACCACCTGTTATGATGCTAAACTTGTCAGTTTCTCATTTTGTCATTTCCTGCAGTCTATCATTTTAACTTTTCATAGAATTGTACGATTTTCAATCTTTTTTTTTTTTTTTTTTTGGTATTGTATAGCCATTTTATTGCAGTTTAAGAAAATGTCAATAACTAAAAATTGACCTCCGGTGCAATGCGACCCATTATGTGGTGGAGCATCACAATTATCACCCTCACAACTTTTGTTTCATTATGTTTAAATAGTTTTTATTTAGAATTTTGAACAAACATCGGAAAACAACAGCATTTAAAAATCACAGCAACACCAAGCTTGTAGCTTATAATGTGCTCAATCTAACAATGAAAATTAACATGAAAACGACGGCCATTGAGCTGCAATGTGCAAACCAACAACAAAAACAAAAAAACCATCAATTGCAATTTTTGCCAGAAAACAGAAAAGTAACTCTAAAGAAATATATCTATTTGTAGATAAAATGTACAAAAGTAATGAGAATAGAATATATTTTATAAAAACAAAAACAAAACACACAAAAAAACAACAATAAAATGTTTCGTTTTAGGGGTCCAAGCCGGCTGTTGCCCATCGCGACTTCAAGTCGAAGAACGTGTTGCTGAAGGGCGACCTCAGCGCCTGTGTGGCTGACTTTGGTCTGGCCATCAAGTTTGAGCCTGGGAAAGGACCTGGCGAAACCCATGGGCTGGTAGGTTGGGGTGTGTGTGTGTGTGTAGTAGTAGGTCTTCAATTTTACTACGTCCTTCCACATAAGTGATACCGGACGGGGGGGGGGGGGGGGGGGGGGGGCTTAAAAAAAAAAAAAAGGAATCAAAGTGGGAAATATATGCAAATATAGCAATAATATAAAAAAAACCCACAAACTCGCAATAAACATATAGAATAATAATACTAATAAATATCAAAATGTTGATAAACTAAAGAGAGAAAGGGAGAGAAAGACAAGGATAATGATGGGGGATATATGCATTAAAGTATATACTTAAATATTTATTTTCATTTTAAAAAGGAAATCTAGTGTGTGTGTGTGTGGGGGGGGGGGGGTTGTTGTGCGTGTGTTTGTGTGGTTTTGTGTGTGTGTGTGTGTGAGAGTGTGTGGCCGACTTTGGGCTGGCCATCAAGTTTGAGCCTGGGAAAGGGCCTGGGGAAACCCATGGGCTGGTAGGTTGGGGGTGGGGGGGTGGGGTGTGTGGGGGAGGGGGATGTTGTGTGTGTGTGTGTGGTGTGGGGGGGGTTATGTGTGTGTGTGAGGGGGGGGAGTGGTGTGTTTGTGTGTGTGTGTGAGGGGGGGGGTGCATAGTGTGTGTGTGTGGGGGGGGGGGGGGGGGGGGGGGGGAGGATTGTATGTGTGTGTGTGGGGGGGGTTATGTGTGGATGTCTGTGTGTGGATGTGTGTGTATGTTGGGGGGGCGGGGTGGGGGGATGTTGTGTGTGGATGTGTGTGTGTGTTATTCCATTATCCTCGATACAAAAGAAGAAGAAGAAAGAAAAGGTATGAGTGGTATGTCAGGTTGAGACACCTGCTAACGATGCAGAGGTGTGACAGGTGGGCACGCGGCGCTACATGGCCCCTGAGGTGCTGGAGGGCGCCATCTGCTTTAACCGCGACGCCTTCCTGCGCATCGACATGTACGCCTGTGGCCTGGTGCTGTGGGAACTGCTGACGCGATGCAGCGCTGCTGAGGGTCTGTGCTGTACTTAGTGTGTCGTTTTGTTGTTTTGTTTTGTTGTTTTGTTTTGTTGTTTTGTTTTGTTTTGTTGTGTATTTGTGTTGTTTTGTGTTGTGTTGTGTTGTATTGTAGTGTTGTGTTGTGTTATTTTGTTTAGTGTGGTGTTGTATTGTACTGTGTTCCTTTGTATTGTATTGATTTGTGGTGTGTTGTATCATGTTGTGTTGCATTGTAGTCATGTTGTATTGTGTTGTGTTGTAGTATGTTGTATTGTGTTATGTGTTGTTATGTGTTGTGTTGCATTGTGGTTTGTCTTGGTTTGTTTTTTATTGTATTATGCTATGTTGTATTATATTATATTGTATTGTACTGTACTGTACGCCACTTCAAGTCACAGCAGATTTATCTATGTTAAATTCAGGCTGCTCTCCCTGCCTGGGGAGAGGGCGTCGCCACAAGAGCAGCGCCACCCATTATTTCTTTTTTTTTAATTTCTCGTGCCTGCAGCTATAGTTGTTTCCATATCAGAGTGCCATTTTTCTACAGAATTTTGCCAGGGACAGCTCCCTTGTTGCCACCTTTTACATGTACTAAATAATTATGTGTAACACTCAGGACCTCGGTTTGTTGTCTCATCCGAAAGACTAGCACCGAGACCACCACTCACCGTAGTACAGGCCTTGCGTTTTTAATTGGAAATTTGACAGTTTTAACTAAGACTTGGGTCTTTGACTTTTTTTTTTTAAATTGGAAATTTGACAGTTTTTAACTGTTGTAATTTTTTTTTTTAGTTTGATAGTTTTTAACTGTTGTTTCTTTATTGGAAATTTGACAGTTTTTAACTGTAAGTGGTTATTCCATTATCCTCAAAATAAAAAAATAAAGTACAAATTAAAAAAAAAATTTTTTGCTGAGAAAGACTTAAATAACAATTCTCTCTCATGCCGAAGTCGAATGTGCTGGGCCTGACATGTCAGGCGCTTAACGGCAGCGTGACGCATTTTCACTCGTGTGACAGACAACGATAGTTGCTGTCTGAGCGTTGGATGATGAAGAAGAAAAAGTGATAAGTTCAGTGAGCCTTATTGTTCTGTGTTTTCCATGCGGACAGAAATATTAATGTGAGGGAAGCTTTACAAAAAAGGTTGTATTGGAGGGAGATTGGTGGGTTTTATTGTTGTTTTTATTGTTGTATTTTAAGCACACATTCCGTGGAAAATTAACAGTTACGCTGTATTTTGCAATAACAGGACCTGTTGGAGAATACCAGTTGCCGTTTGAGTCAGCGGAGGAAGTAGGTCAGCATCCATCCCTGGAGGCCATGCAGGATTGCGTCGTCTCGCGCAAAAAGAGGCCCCCTATCCACGAACACTGGAAACGCCACCCGGTAAGGGGGCACCACTCTTAAAAAAAAAAAAAAGAGAGAGAGAGAGCAGCAAACAAATCCACTCTATTTATCTTCTGAAAGAAACTAGGTGCTAATGGTTATTGTTTTAGATTTGTAAGCATTCTGATAGTTGAAAAAGCATTGTTGCTTCAACTGAACTGTGTAAATAACAGATTATAAAGAAATTGTTTGACAGGAGTGTTGATATGACATCTCAAATTCAGTTGACGTGTTATTGTCTGGTATTTTCCTTGTGGACAGAAACGCTAATGTGAGGGAAGATTTACCAAACAGAATTGTATGGGAGATGGGCTGGTGGGTTTTTATTGTTGTTTTTATTGTTGTATTGTAAGGTGTTTGTTGTTGCTGCTATCCCACTTTTAGTGACCAGTATCTAGTATTAGGGGACTGTATAGCTCAGTGGTCACAGCGCTCGCTTCCCCCCAGCCAAGGTTAAGCAGCATCGAGCGTGGTTACCAGTTGGATGGGTGACCGTTTGTGTGCCTTGGCTTCAGTACAGTTCCCCCAGTTCACCCAGCTGTCAATGGGTTCCTGCCCTCTATAGGGTCAGGGAAGGTAAAGCAGCGAGGGAGAGGAGATGGGCGCCGCCCTCAACATGCTGGCCCCTAGAGAAGCTGATGTTTCTGATGCCTCGCTCTCCTATGACCACATAGGTTATGGAACACCTTTACCTTTACTTTTACCTTCCCCAATACTAGTGCTCTCACGTCATTCATCCAGGTGAAGGTAGACCCGACACCCAGGGTTGACTTTATTTCTACCAACCAACCCAAACGTGTCAGTCAGGCTGTTATTTTTATTTATTTATTTATTCTTTTATATCAAGGATAATGGAATAAGCATTCATATGCTTTTTTTCATCCTGTCCCCGTGTGTATGCAGTTGTGTAATTATTGTCATCTGTTCCTACCGGCACACAATGGCCTACTCTTATGAAAAGCAGAACAGGATTTAACGTATGCATAAGATGTTCTGCGTGCGTTCACACACAGGGCCTCGGTTTTCAGTCTCATCCGAAGGACTTTTGGGGAGAGTGGAGTCAGCACTGATGTTAACTCCAGGAGAAAAATCCCCCTCGACCGGGAATCGAACTCGGGTCGTCAAATTGCCAGCGCAATGTTCTGACCACTGGGCTACCTGGTCCCCTGCAGTGCAGCATGGTGTGTGCATTGTTGTGTGTGTGCAGGGCATGGCCAGTCTGGTATCCACAGTGCAGCAGTGTGCATTGTGCAGTGCTGACTCCACTCTCCCCTAAAGTCCTTCGGATGAGACTTTAAACCAAGGCCCCGTGTGCAAACGCACGCAGAACATATTGCGCACACGTTAAATCCTGTTCCGCTTTTCGTAAGAGTAGGCCATCGTGTGCTGGTGGGAAGAGATGACATTTACAAAACTGCATACACACAGGGACTGGATGTAAAAAAGCACAAGAGTGCTTATTCCATTATCCTCGATATAAAAGAATAAATCAAATCAAATCAATTGTTGTGTGTGTGCAGGGCATGGCCAGTCTGGTGTCCACAGTGGAGGAGTGCTGGGACCAGGACGCAGAGGCTCGACTCTCCGCCGGCTGTGTGCAGGAACGCGTGGCCACGCTGTCCCGATCCCTCAGCCTCACGGGATTCACCACCACCACCACCACGACAACAACAACAACAACCGCCAACACCACCGGGCCCCCTGTGTCCCCCTCCGTTCTTCCCACCACCACCACCGCCACCGCCCCCCTCCCCCTCCCCCCTCCACTGTTCTCAACGGGCAGGGTCCTTGTCTTCTGCCGGGCGACTCGGCCGTGTTGAATTCTTTGTCTTCTTCGTCGTCGTCTTCCTCAGACGTGCCTCCCAAAGAGAAGAACAACAGCAGCACATGTTGAGGGGTTTGCTTTGAGGGGAGAGGGGGGTGAGGGTGGGGGGAGAAAGTGGGGTGTGGGGGTGGGGGGTTGACGCAGAATTCAGTTGTGGAAGTGTTATGACAAGGTAAGGGGGGTGTGTGGGTATGTCTAACCTTGATTTGGAACTTTTTTTTTTTTTTTTTTTTTTTTTTTAATTCATCCCTTTCCTTCCTTCCCTCGCTTTTTTTTTGAAGTGGACTACACCATGAAAGATGAAAAAGGGGGGAGAGAGAGAGAGAAGAAAGAGAAGAAGAGAGAGAGAGGAGAGGGAGAGGGGGGAGGGAGAAGGGTGAGAAGGGAAAGGGAGGGAGAGGGGGAAGAAAGTAGAGAGAAAGAGAGGGGGGTAAGATGTTGGAGAGAGGAGGGGTGGGGGAGAAGAGAGGAGAGAGAGAGGGAAGGAGATGGAGAGAGAAGAATGAAAGAGAGAGAGAAAGATAGAGAGAGGGCGGTAGAAGAAGAGAGAGAAAGAGGAGGAAAACTTCCAGTTTTGGTGCTGAAGTATGGTGACAAATAATATCTTGTAGTGCTTAGGCGACAAGGAAAATTGTGACAAGAACAAGAAAGGGGAGACAGTATGAGAAGTTTGAAGAGATCGGTACAATCTGCTTTTGTCCTGGGCCTGTGCTGAGGTGAGGGTAGTAAAGACAGTAGTGACAGCGTTCTGACTCCAACCCCCCCCCCCCCCCTCAAAAAAAGAAAAACCGAAGAAAATCATAGATGCATAGTTAAGATTCTGGGTGGAAAAAAAAAAAGAGAGAGAGAAACTGGTTTAAAGGAGACAATAGATGACTTTGACAAAACAATCGTTTCTTTTAAAGGGGGCAGACAGTCACTTTGACAATGGATTCCTTATTTTAAAGGGGGCAGACAGTCACTTTGACAATGGATTCCTTATTTTAAAGGGGGCAGACAGTCACTTTTGACAATGGATTCCTATTATTTTAAAGGGGGCAGACAGTCACTTTGAAAAAGGGATCCCTTCTTTTTGTCACTTCCCTCTATCAGATGCCTGAAAGAAGATTCGAACCTGTGCGCATCACTGTCACATCAGAAAAAAAACAAAAACTGTAGCCACCATGTTATTCCATCCCACACTGTGGTAGATTTATGACAGTTCTGCACTAATAATTGCAGATTTTTTCCAAATTGAACAGGAAAATTTAGTTAACGGAAAAATTGATTTTGAGGGGGGGGGGGGGGGGGGGGGTTCATCAGCTAGAACACAAGAGGTTCACCAGTGGTGAGATTTTGCATACGTGACTGTTTTTAACCCACCATTTAGGTGGCCACATTCCGACTCCAGGAATGGGGTTGACAGTAACAGTTTTTTAAGATGGATTTGTTGGAGTATTTGTCCCCTTTAAAACAGTTCCTGCCCCCCCCCCCCCCTTCCTCCATCCAACGTCCACTGAGAATATTGCATTGTGGACAGAAGGGACACAGAAAAGTTCAGGGGTAATGTCCACATGGGATTGCTTGCATGTTTGTTATATCAGCTTGTAAAGAGAAAAAAAATAGTACAGATAGAAATCAAAATGTAATGAATGAAAATAGTGTAGTATGGGAACCTGCAATGCTGCATCATCGAGAGAAGAGTTTGCTCCCCTCAAAACCTCAGGAATTTACAGAACTGTGCAAAGATGTTGGATCAATATTTATGGCACATTATGATTGTATCAACAGCATTTTCAATAAACACAACTTAGAGTTTGGAAGAGGACAGACAGATGTGTTCAGTGTGTGTTTGCGCTATTCAGAATGTAAACTAAACGGTTATTTCACTTCCAAGTAATCCTGTTCTTAACGAGGACAACCGTCTTTGAAAAGAGTCTTAAATTTTACAGTATGGCTGAGACAAACTTCATCACTTGTAAGCATTGGACGTTGAACAATACTCGTGCAGATGTCAAAATGTTGGATGACTTGTGTGCACTTCCACCGATACTGTGGGGAGTCTGGGAGAGAATTTTCAGTCATCAATGTGGAGTGTCATTGGAGAGTTTTTATGAATTGTAAATATATGTATGAAATGTCATTGGGAGTTTCGAGTAAAACAAAAAAAAGAAAAAATGTGGAGAGTTAGTGGAGGGTTTCCAGGGGCAAATGTGGAAGGAATGTGGTGGTAGTTTTCAGTCCTGGATGTGGATACGAGTTTTCATGCGTCAATGTGCAAGTGTTGTCACTTAGCGGCAAGATTTCAATCGTAAAGAAGGAAAGCGGTCACGTTGATGGAAGCTTCGTTCGATGGCGTTTTGTGTGTGAGAGTGTTTTTCAACCCTACCTGTGAAAGCGTTGAGTGTGATGCTGTGTAGATAGAGAGATCTACCGTCTGTGTGCCATGGATAGATACGTTACGTTGGATGAAAAACATTGTCGGAGAATGAATGAAACGATAACACGATTTTGTGAGGTGAGGAAAAGAACAGCATTTTTGAGAGGGAGGAGAAGGGGGTAGGTAGGTAGAAAGGGAAGGAGAAATCCACTTCAGTCTGCTGCGTAGCTCAAGGTTATAAAAAATTTCTACAAAAAATAAAAAAACTATGGTGGAAGAAGAAGCAAAAAAAGGAGGATTTTACTGGAGAAAAAAAACAAACCCAAACCCAAAAAAAAAAGACTTCAGTTGTTACGGACTTGCCAAAAACATTGTGCAGCTCTTGTGTATGTGTCCTTCAATTCTGGTTTGTTTTCAACTTTTTTTTTTTTTTTTTTTCAAAACTTTTGGCAGCGCCAAGCAAAAAAGTTTTTGCTTTTTCGGGTTGGTTTGTTTGGGTTTTTTTGTTTTTTTTTTGTTGGTGGTTTACAGTATTTGAGCGTCCGGGGTTTTTGTTTTTTTCTTCTTTTTTTTTTTTTTTTGTTGACAGAGGCAACTTACAAATCAGACTGATTGGTCCAAGCTTTAAAGATATTTTCTATGGTCTAGTCATCCAGAGGTGGTGATGAACTGGTTTTTTTTGGTTTTTTTTTCACGTCTTCTTCTCAATCTGCCTCAAGTGTGCTCGTCGGCCTTTCATTTCATTCTCTTCTGCCTGAATCTGGGGGGCGACTTTTTTTGTTTTTTTGGGGTTTTTTTTTGCGGTCTCGGAGGGATAGAGAAAGGACAGATATATTATATATAAATATATATATGTTGTGTGTACGTGTGTACGTTTGTTAACTCAGTGTCCAAGAGGAGACTTTATCATCCCACCTTTCATCCCGCAAAAGCAGCTTTTGAAACACTGCTGCTGATTCGTTGGTTTTAGGGGGGGAGGGGAGAGGAAATCTGTTTGATTTACCTGCATACTCAAGTTTGATTGGCTGATCGAGTCACGTGACTACTTTTTGATTGGATGGTTGAGTCTCGTGACTAACTTTTGATTGGATGGTTGAGTATTGTGACTAACTTTTGATTGGATGGTTGAGTAGCGTGACTAACTTTTGATTGGATGGTTGAGTAGCGTGACTAACTTTTGATTGGATGGTTGGGTCACGTGACTACTTTTGATTGGATGGTTGGGTCACGTGACTACTTTTGATTGGATGGTTGGGTCACGTGACTACTTTTGATTGGGTGGTTGAGTCACATGACTACTTTTGATTGGATGATTGAGTCTCTTGACTAACTTTTGAATGGATGATTGGGTCGGGTTATTTACTTTTGATTGGATGTTAGAGTCGCGTGACTATTTGACATACTCAAGTGATGATAGGCTGATTTAAGTCATATGATAGATGATTGTACACTCAGTGTTGATAGGTCAGCTGAGTCGTATGATTACATACTCAATTTTTGATTGGATGATTTTGAGTCTTGTGCTGGATTACTTATTTTTAGTGTTGATTGGATGGCTTGAGTCATGTGATGAGTTTAGGCGCATACTTTTTTTTTTATTTTTATGATTGGACGATTGAGTCACATGATTGATTTACATACATACATACTCGGTTTTGATTGGATGGTTAAGTTGTGTTGTGGTCCTGCACTCTACCTCTGTTAAAAAGGTTTTTTTCACTTGTCCCGGTTATTATATTTATATATTATATCAATAACACATCAATAATGTAAAACAATAATAAGTTGTAGCTGTTGACCAGTAGTCTGCAGTTATTTGTGTTGATATTTAGAATGTTGACAACAACAACAACCAGGCATCAAGTCTTGACTTTCTGCAGCGTATAGTGTGTGTGTGTTGTGTGTGTGTGTGTGTGTGGTGGTGTCGTGTGTGTGTGTGGGTGTGTGTGTGTGTGTGTGTGTGTGTGTGTGTGTGTGTGTGTGTGTGTGTGTGTGTAATAAAAATAAAGGTAGAAGATTAGCACACTCATGCATGTATGCATGAACATTCTCACCCACATATACATATGCACAAATACACACACTGACATGCATTAATGTATACACACACACATGCATACACACACACACACACGCACACACACACACACACACACACACACACACACACACACACACACACACTCACTCAAAAATATATTTTTAAAAAAAGTATATGTATATAAAAATGTAAAAGAATTAAAAGAAATTGATTATAATAATAACCTTGCTCACTCACTCTCACTACCCCACCCACTTTCAAGTCTTTCTGGAAAAAAGAGGCAGGAGAATGGACCAAGAAGGCAGAAAATAGACATGAAAGAGGTGACTGGAAGAAAAAAAGAAGAAAGGCAGAAACTAAGAGGGGGATAGAAAAGAGGAAATTCCTAGCACAGAAGGTGGGGATGCTAACACTGACAGGCCCCGGCATCCCCACGAGAGGGAAAAAGATAATAAGATGATGGAGACAACATTTTAAATGACATTAACAAACAATTTTTTGTCTGCAGATGCCCTTTTGGGGTGGGGGGGGGGGGGGGGGGGGAATGGCAAGTTTAAGGAGTTTGCAGCAAAAAAAAAAAAAAATGTAAAAAGCAGGATTCTATTTCAATACAAAACTGAAAAAAAAATGGGGTGGGGGGTGTTGATTTGTCAAAAAAAAAAGAAACTTGTGTTTTTTGTTGTTTGTTTTTTGCCATTTATTGAATACTGCTCAGTTTTTTTTCATGTGTGATGCAAGTTGATAGACAAATGACGACAAAAACAAACCTGCAAAGATAAGCTTTCAAGCAGAGCGAACACACAAATGAACAACACAACAACAACAACAGCAACAACAACAATAACAACAACAACAAAAACCCAAATCTGCCAGTCTCTCCCATTTTGTGAAAAGTATAGGTATAGTTTGTTTTGTTTTGTGCAGAAATGAATGTGTCATTTGTGTGGGAATGTGTGTGTGTGTGTGTGGGGGGGGGGGGGGGTTGCTCTGTGGTGTTTGTGTGTGTGTGTGTGTGGTTTCCTGTGTGTGTGTGTGTGCGTGTGCACGCCTCTGTGTCTGTGTGCCGCGCTGTGTGTGTGTGTGTGAGGCAAGGATCATGCATGTGCACACTTGCATAGTGATAATATTGGGTGCTTGTGGAACTGTAAAAGACGTGTGTGTTTTAAAAAAAATTCAGATGCATCATTTCAGAGATCATGGGAACATTTTGATGTGTTCTTTGTTTCAGAGATACCTTCAATTATAAAAACAAAATCAGTCTGTGACAGAAATGTGAATTGTAATTATGCTAGGGGGATATAAGTTAGGGATGTAAAAAAAAAAAAAACAATCTCGGGGTGTTTTTGTAATGTTATTTTTCACTTTTTTTGTTGTTGTTGATGTGTGCAAGGATAGCGTTAGGTTAGGTAACTGTAGCAGATGTTTCTGTTGATAATCTAGTGTTTATTTGGGTACCAGTTTTCTTCTCTCTGTCTCTGTCTCTTTCTGTCTGTCTGTCTGTCTGTCTGTCTGTCTGTCTGTCTGTCTGTCTGTCTGTCTGTCTCTCTCTCTCTCTCTCTCTCTCTCTCTCTCTCTCTCTCTCTCTCTCTCTCTCTTCTCTCTCGTCTGTCTCTCTGTATTTGGATTTTTTTGGTTTGTTTTTTGGTGTGTTTTTTTAGTTATTTATTTTATTTATTTTTTTTTTTTTAACTATATTTTAGGTTTCTTCGTTGTTGCACTGGCAGCATGCGTAAATCTTAACACCTGTGAGTGCCTTTTGTTGTTGTTGTTGTTGTTGTTCTTAACTTGTAGGAGGTAGTTAAAGCTTTAGTTTGGAACGTTACTGTGGGGACACGATGGTGGGAGGAGGGGGGTGGGGATACATGGATTGAAATAGCAGAAGGACTAGAGTGTGACTGCTTGAGAAGAGTTGAAAAAAAAAGGTTAAAAAAAAAAATGACTGTCACTAATTCCGCTGTTCTTTACAGTTTAGTCTTCGACTTTGGACTCTGACTAGGAAACTTGACTTGCACAGTCCTTACGTGCTGCTGCAGCCCTGGGGGCTAGTTGGCCTTTGGAGAACATCTCCAATGCTGACTGTCTGTATGAGTGCTGGGGGGGGGGGGGTGTAATAGGGTAAATGGTGACAGTTGTAGATTATATTTCCTCCCCCCCCCTCCCACCCCCACCCCCAAAATCAACAACAACAAAAAAAGTCAACATTGCTAGTTTGTGTGGTCATCTGAATTGTTAATATTATAATAATAACACCAGGCCTGTCTGCTTCTTATTATTTTGTCATGTTGTGATTATCCATTCATGTATTATTATCGATTATTTATTATTTATGTGTCGTTATAAAATTGGGTTGATTTACACACACACACAACACACACACACCACACACACACACACACACACACACACCACACACACACACACACACAAATAATTGTCATATTCTCTCATTCCCTGCATATATATATATATATATATATATATATATTATTCTTAAAGTACCGGTGTGGATATGTTTTGAATTTAGTTTTTAAAAAGGATTTGGCATTACTGTTAATTGTAAAATGTTTCTTATAATTTTTTTTTTTTTTTTTGATTCATTATATATACTGATCTGTGTAGTCCTTGGGGGGGGGGGGGGGGGGGATTATGAGGAGGGGAGGTTGTTTTTTTTGTGTGTTTTCTTCCAGGTGATTTTCAGCTATGAATTATGCATTTAAACTGTGGTTTTTTTGTTGGTTGTCTATTAACTGTCTTGGTTTAATTAACATTACAGACGCACGCACGTACGCACGCACACACGCACACACACACACAGACACACACGCACACACACCACATGCACCACACACACACACACACACACACACACACACACACACACACACACACACACACACACACACACTATATCTCTGTCTCTGTCTCTGTCTCTCTCTCATATTCTTTCTCTCTCTCATTCTCTCTCTCTCTCTCTCTCACTCACTCACTCACTCACTCACTCACTCACTCATGCACTCACTCACACACACACACACACACACACACACACACACACACACACACACACACACACACACACACACACACACACACAGTAGTATGTGACAACTTACAGACGCCAAGTTGTGCTCTCAGGGTCTCGTGACTATCAGTATTGAGTACCCCATGAAAATGAGGGTGGCGTGGCGTGGCATGGCATTTTAAAAATTTATTTGGGCACATTGTCGATTTTTCTTCCCACGGTGAAATGAGAAACGGGTCATCAGTATTTTTTGCATGTATTTCCTTTCCTTAACTCACTCAGGCACGAAGGGCTTCCAGTATTATAATGTAAAACAGAAGAAAACAGAGTGACTATCATATATATATAGAGAGAGAGTAGTATTAAATGTGTCTGGAGTACCGAGCACAAATGATGAGTTCAGTTTGAAACAAAATGTACGTTTTTCTTAAATTAAAAGAAGAAGAATTTGGGCAGTATCAAGTATAAATGATGAGTTCAGTTTGAAACAAAAATGTATGTTTTTAATTTAAAGAAGAAGAATTTGAGTATCAGTATAAATATAGTTAAGTTAAACAAATGTACGTTTTCTTATGAAAGAGAATAATTGAGTATAGTGATGAGAGTTAAGTTCTGAAACAAAATGTACGCTTTTCTTATTTTAGAAAAAAAGGAGAAGAATTGGGAGTATTGAGTACAAGTGATGAGTTACGTTCTAAAACAAAATGTGTTATTTCTTATTTAAAATAAAAAAGAATTTGGAGTATTAAGTACAAATGATTAGTTAAGTTCTGAAACAAAATGTATATTTATTTAAAAAAAAGAATTTGGAGAATTAAGTGGAAATGATGAGTTAAGTTCTAAAACAAAAGGTACATATTTCTTCTTTTTTGGAAAGAAAAAAGAAGACAGTTCTTCATGTTAGAGAAATAATAGTCCCTGTAACCAGTCCAGTTAATTATTTTGGCTAAACCAAAAAAATATATACTTATGTATTTTAAAAAAAAAGAATGTCTTAGATGTAAGAGATATAATACAAACTTTTTTCCCTGTCTGTCTGTCCGAATCTTTCTGTCTGTCCATCTGTCAGAATGTGTCTGTCTGTCTGTCTCTGTCTCTGCTTGTCTCTCTCTGTCTCTCGGAAACATTGAATAATAAAATAAATCATTTAGTTTGAATGTAAACCCCCACCCCCAAAAAAACACAAAAATGTCAAATTCCATTTCCAAACAAGGCAAGGGTGCATATGTTATGTAGACATGGTGTAAGAGTTTACCTGTTTACCGACATTGTGAAAACGAAGTCTTGATGTTTTGAACTGAATGTAATGTGTTGAACCTGTGAGTAATTATTTTGTTTGGATTTTTTTTTGTTCTTGGGTTTTATGCACCTTCGATATAATGAAACTGCACCTTGTGATGAATGAATGAATGAATTGAACGAATATCGACATTTTGTTTTGATATCGACGACAGGGGGGAAAAGAACTATCTCCGAGAAGCATATCCATGTTCCATCATTTTGACCTTGTGAATCAACCCAGTGGACAAAACTATGTTAATTAATTTATGTTAATTCTTGTTAATTATTTTTTTTTACACCATCAGGAATGGAACGACGCGGACTTCAAAACTCCCAATATCAGGAATCAGCTTTGTGTGTGTGTGACCAGCATTTTTGTGTGTGTGTGTGTGTTGGTTTTTTTTTGTTTTTTTTTCATTAATTAATGAATGAATGACCTGATGTGTATGGCACGGCTTTTTTTTGGGGGGGGTATCCCCGGAATTCTCAAGGACAATTTGTGGCTAAAACATTACTGACTGAATGACTGACTGTTGTGTGGTGGTGCTGTGAGGGTGAGAGTGGTGTTGAGCATTGAGGGATGTGTGTAGTAGGAATCTTAAAGGGATGCTGAATGTGTGTGTGAAGTGGGTTTTTTTTGTTTTTGTTTTCTGTAAGTGTTGGTGGGGGGGGGGGGGGGGGATTTTTTCGTGTGTGTTTTTTTGTTTTTGTTTTGTTTTGTTAGCTGATGTGTTTTAAACCTGGGAATTTATCTTCAACTGGTGATTTGTGTGTGTGTGTGTGTGTGTGTGTGTGTGTGTGTGTGTGTGTGTGTGTGTGTGTGTGTGTGTAAGTGAATTTTTTTTTGGGGGGGGGACTTTTTATCAGGAAGAAAGTGAATGAGTTTGAGGAGAAGGGGTTGGAAATGTAACGGAGAGGGGAAGCGAAGTGTGTTTATTACAAGGTAAAAATGAATGTGATGACTGCTGGATTTTTTTTGTTTTGGTTCAGGGTTTGTTTTTTTTATAGTATACACTTTTTTGTGGTTTGTTAGTTATATTCTGTGTTTGTTTATTCCATACGTTCATTTCTTTTTCTATTCGTTAGTTGTGTTTGTAAAATTAAAAAAAATTAAAAAAAGAAATGGAAAGGTTTCCATCTGATAATAATAAAAAATGAAATAAGTGATTGAATGGAAAAGGAATTATGGAAAGAATTTTGAGGGAGAGAGAGAGAGAGAGAGGTTTTTTTTTTTTTTTTTTTTTTTTTTCTTTTTTAAAGAAGTCTTATGCTTGAAGGCTGTTCAAATATACAATTTTTTTTTGCCTGAGCTTGAAACCAGTAAAGATCAGTGCTATATATATTTTGTTCTTTGTTTTACTAACTTAGACATATAGAAATAGCTAGATTTCTTTCCTTTTGTTGTTGTTGTTTTGTTTGTTTGTTGTTATTGCCAAGGTGAAATGGTACTAATGTTGTTAGCACATTATGAATCATCACCTGTGAAAGGCAGGGTACAGAGAGATATTGAGCCTTGCAAACCAAGCTGTACGGGCCCATCAGAGGAGCTGGAAAGGATAAATATGTATGCCAGTATTTTTTCCAGACATGTCTGACAGTGTAAATAAAAGCGAACGAGAATGGAAAGGTGAACATTGTACAATCTGTAGATTGTGAGCACACACACGGACACATTCACACACACACACACACACACACACACACACACACACACACACACACACACACACACACACACACACACAATTAGTGCTTATTCCATTATTCTCGATATAAAAGAAGAAAATATAAAAGAAGAAAATAAAAAAGAAGAAACTAAAATAGAAATCAATAAATAAATAAAAATAAACACACACACACACACACACACACACACACACACACACACACACACACACATAATTATATATATTGGATGTGCTCAGTTGACTAGTTAACAGTCTGTAATTGAATTTAGCTCTAGCAGATTTGAGATGATAATTACTATCCTTTCACCCAGCCACTTGGCAACCACGCTCCATGCTGCTTAAGTTAGTTAACCTTAGCTTGGGGAGGAAAGCGAGTGTTCTGACCACTTAGCTATCCCGTCACCATTTAACCAAAAAAAAATTATAGATTCTTTCAAATCTGATTTTATTTTAGATTCTGTTATTTCTGGTGTGTGTGTGTGTGTGTGTTTAAAGATACTGCCAATTTTGGTGTTGTCGATTTAACGTTGCCAGTTGACAAATTGGCGTACTATGTTATTATCATTATTGTCCCTCATGCCAAAAAAAAAAATATATATTGGGTAACTGAGAAGAAAAGGATTCATGACAGTTTGGTTCTTCACTATTTATTGACTTTTTTTGGGGGTGGAGGGGGATTATGAATTGAAAAAGAGAAAAAACACCTGAGTACCTACCTACCTACCTACCAGTCCCCAAGCAGTTCTTCTGTATGCCTTTACCTACCTCCGTTAAATTGTGTAGAAAGAAAGAGAGAGGGGGGGGGGGGGGGGGGGCAGGGGGGGGGGGGGGGGGGGGGGGGGAGACAGACTGAGAGAGAGGGGGGAGAGAGAGAGGGGGAGAGAGAGAGGAGAGGGGGGGGATGCAGAGAGAGAGGGGAAGACAGAGAGAGGGAGACAGAGATAGATGGGGGGGAGGGGGGGAGACAGAGGGAGGGAGACAGAAAGAGAGAGAGAGAGAGAGAGAGAGAGAGAGAGAGAGCACAGATTGTCAGCACCCAGAAAAACTGCCTATGTTTATAAAAGAGTGGCTAAGACTTGTGCCGTTTTTGTTAAACCGTGGACAATATTTAGTCATGTGTCCAATGTTGGTGCGACTATGTGTGTGTGTATTTTGACCGAAGGTGTGTTTTTGTCTTTGGTGTATGGTATGATATGATGCGTTATTATTTGTGTGACTGTGTTTTTTGCATCGTTGTGTACGCCTGTCAGGCACTTTTATTACGAAGTTTTATTTATTGTTGTCGAGCTATAAGTGTTAACCAACATCAGTCCCTGGTACTTACTAATTCTCTCAGGTTTTGTATTGAAAAGTTCGGAATTTATTTATCACCATTTTAATAGTTTCTTTTTCATCAAAGGAGAAAGCATCAAACATGATTCAGCATCATGGGTTTATACTAGTTAGTTAGCGAGAGTGATTTGAAAGGTGATTTGTTGTGAAAAAAAGTTGGCATTTTTGTAAACCGTTTTTGTGTGTGGGTGTTATGGTCATGGTTGAAACTGTATAATGTGTGTGTGTGTGTGTGTGTGTGTGTGTGTGTGTGTGTGTGTGTGTGTGTGTGTGTGTGTGTGTGTGAAGGTGATATTTTAAAATGTTTAATGTGTGTGTGAAGGTAGTATTTTAAACTGTTTAGTGTGTGTATGTTGAGGTAATATTTTGAAGTGTTTAATGTGTGCATGTATTAAAGGTAATATGTTGAAATGTTTAATGTATGTTAAGGTGATACTTTAAAGTATTTAATGTGTGTGTTAAGGTAGTATTTTAGAACGCTTAATGTGTGTGTTTTAAGGTAATATTTTAAGGTATGTAATGTGTGTGTCTTATGGTAATATTTTAAAATGTCTAATGTGTGTGTGCTGGGGTAATATTTTTAAATGGTAAACATATGCGTAGAAGTAACACTTCAAAATGTTTTTTTTTTTTTTTTTTTTTTTTTTTTTTTTTGCTGCCTCGTCTTCTGTGACGTTCCCGTACTGCTGTTCCCACGCCGCTCATCCCAATCTCCCCGCCACAGCCATACCCAGATTCGTTGTGTCTCACCCCCGGGGTCGGGAGTCCACAGGGAGCTCATCAATATTAGGCCGCCGCGGGGCCACCAGCCAGAGGGGCCCTGCACTTCTGCTGGGTCACTTTGGTGGTGTTCAGTGGTGCCTGTTCTGAGCTAACATACGCAGGACACCACCTACTAAGCCCCCTACTAACGACAGTATTAGCTCAGTCGCGGAGCCAGACTGAGTGAGTCACCCACCCAAGGTGGCGACCACCACGACGTCCCTCCAACGACCGCCTCCCCACGAACCCCCAACCCCAAAGGCTTTGACACAAATTCACCACAGGCACAGAAGCGTATGGGGAAACCGAATCTGAGGTCACCATGAGACCAGAGCAACGGAGGCCACCGAATCAGAGGCAATTTTTATTATTGCATGATGATCAATGAGGATGAGGATGATGTAATGATGCTGCTGTGGAGGTGCATCCGCTTTGAGACTACTTGACAGGGTTGTTCTCTACGCTTACTGTCATAATATATCCCGGCGTCAACCAGGCCGAGAGATACAGACACCTGCAGTGTTGGTCAGGTAATTTGAGCAACACTCTCAAATTCGCATCCGTAAAGTGGATGAAGCTCGACTGTGTGGTCCCAGTCTCCCCACTGAGCCCACAGCACACTCACTCTGGGTAGGAGCCGGCGGAGCCCGAAAAAATCCCTATGACTTATGGGATTCGAACCCGCGACCTTCCAGTCCGGAATCCACGGCGCTAACCACTGCGCCATGGCGGCTGGTAACACTTCAAAATGTTTGTGTGTGTGATGCTGAAAGCCTACAAAGTTTTAAAATGTGCATTTTGTCAAAGAAGTTTGAGAAAAAACGTGGGGAAAAGAAGAGGAATAAGTGTCATACATTAATATGCAAATTTGCACATGGTAATTTGAACATGCATGTGTGTGCATGCATGTGTGTGTGCGTGCGTGCATGTGTGTGTGTGCGTGTGTGTGTGTGTGCATTTGTACGCCTGTGAATCAGGTCTTCACTCGCTGTTGGTGGTACATATTACCAACCCATATTTTTTTTCATATTACTAATTATTCATCAGTATTACTTTGCGGTTTAATGAATTGATGTCCTCATGGTTGTAAAAAAAACAAAAAAAACCCACCCCCAAAACACCAAACCTTTTTTCGCCAGTAAAATCATCACTGTTTTGTGGTCATTGTTGTCGTCGTGATTTGATCTTGTCAAGGGCATAACAACAAGAAATGCAAGTGTTTGTCAGTTATCATGCCTACATATTGTATTGTATGTATTGTATATGATGTAATTGGGTAGATATGTGTGTAGCGTGTTTTTGTAGTTAGTACGTTATCGTAACTTGTAGGGCATGAAGAAAGAGGTATTTCACTGGAATGGGTTCAGTGCTGTTGATGCAAAATTGGAATTTTGAACATTGTATTTCTTGCGCTCTCTTTAACTTTAGTGGTTGTGCATATTTTGCAGTAATCCATGTCATATAGGGCGTTTAGAAAGTTTTGTTTTTAAAAATAAAAAAGATTAAAAGTACCAGTATTTCACAGAGCTTTTTTTTGTGCCTAGGTCATAATCATGAATGAAGGAAT
Organism: Stramonita haemastoma; assembly: GCA_030674155.1. Taxonomy (NCBI): domain Eukaryota; kingdom Metazoa; phylum Mollusca; class Gastropoda; order Neogastropoda; family Muricidae; genus Stramonita; species Stramonita haemastoma. Next base: position 31,500,963 of record CM060343.1, read on the forward strand.
CTAAAAGTTACATAAGTGAAATTAAAAATAAAAAAATCCCTAAAAATAAACGTCATTTGACTTCCCTCTTTTAACTTCCAGAGAAGTTTGTTTGTCCGCTGCAGTGAATCTTTCAGGCTGTGTGTTCTTGGTCAGTCAAAACCTCAGTGGAGCCCATCCACTTACAGGTTGCATGCTTGGCATGTTTTTGCCATCCTCCTTCTATCACCTATAGCAGGCCTTCTCTTCCACAAATTAGTAACAGTTAAAGTCTGTCCCGAGCCTAAGGCTCATCAGGCCGATGCTTATCCCGGTTTCTGTGGCGTTAAGCGACTGAGAGTCATAGACTCCCCCTGGATAGGACGCCAGTCTTTCGCAGGGTTAACCCCCAACACAAGGTTGGTACCCCTTTTACACCTGAGTGGGGTGAGAAAATAGCCGTAAAGTGCCTTTTCCAAGGGCACAATGCCATAGCCAAAAGCTGGGATCGAACCCGCAACCTTTAGATTACCTTTAGATTACAAGTCCAATGCCCTAACCACTAGACTACAGCGGCAGCCTCTTCCACAAAAGGTGGATGGATTTTGAATGATGGGGATGGATAGCTCAGTGGTCAGAGCACTCACTTTCCCCCAGCCAATATTAAGCAGCATAGAGCATGGTAACCCATTGGATGGGTGACTGTTTGTGCGCGCCATGGCTTCAGTACAGTTCTCCAGTTCACCCAGCTGTAAATGGGTACCTGCCCTCTTTAGGGTTATACATGTATAACAATTTGAAAAGTTTGACCTCTGGTGCAGTGCGACTCATGATGTAGTGAAGCGTCACACACACACATGCACACACACACACACACACACACACACACACACACACACACACACACACATATACACACACAACACACACACACACACACACACACACACACTAAGCAGCTGGAAAGGGGTTAGGTAGGAGTTCTGCTGGACTCCATTTGTCCTCAGAGACACCAGCCTGAAACATTAACTGCAATGTCTTGACAACTTCTCTGGAAGTTAAGGCAGAAAAAAAAGAGATATATATTATATATGTATGTATTTGTGCGGAAGGTTTAGTTGTTTGTAGTTCATATATCGTTTAGAATGAACGTCGAAGGCAGAGACAATCATATAATAAACCAAAAAGAAAGTGTGTGTGTGTGTGTTGTGTGTGTGTGTGTGTGTGTGTGTGTGTGTGTGTGCCAGATAAAATATTTTGAGTTGTCTGTTTTTGTCGATAAGATGTGTTAAAATGTTATTGGTGTCTGCTAGTAATGAATGATTTTGTTTGAAGTTTTTTTTAAAGAAATTAATCTTTAAAAAGGCTCAAAAAGTGCAGGATAAAAATTATTAAAAAATATTAAGATGAAAGAAACAAGATGGGCACCACCGTTCTTAATTAAAGTTTTTATTTCAAATGGATTTTTGAAAAACATTTTCCTTGTGAACAAAATGTTGTCTTTATATGGACTACATAAAAGTTAAAATGTTTAGATATACAACTCTTGGGGCAGTTTTTTTGGTTATGATTTCTTCTTTTTCCTCACTGAGGGCTCCTTGACCTTTACCAATGGTGACATTTTAGCTTATGTGGGCTGATTTTGCCCACCATGAAGGTAGCTGCATTCTGTTTAAAAAACACCTTTTTATCTGTTTTAACTAGCACAAATGCCTTACTCTTCAGAAAAGCAGAACAGGTTTCAATGTGTGCATTTGAGAAGAGGGAGGCTGGATGTTGGGGACAGGATGGCTCAGTGGTCAGAGCGCTCGCTTTCCCCCAGCCAGTGTTTAGCAGCGTCGAGCGTGGTTACCAGTTGGATGGGTAACCGTTTGCGCTCCTTGGTTACAGTAGTCCCCCAGTTCACCCAGCTGTCAGTGGGTTCCTGCCCTCTTTAGGGTCAGGGAAGGTAAAAGCAGCGAGGGAGAGGAGATGGGCGCTGCCCTCAATATGCTGGCCCCTGGAAAAGCTGAGTTCTCTGACGCCTCTCTTCCCTACGACCACACAGGTTATGGGACACCTTTACCTTTACCTTGAATGGATGTTAAAATGTTGTAAAACACCGGCACATTGATGTTGCTGTGTTGAGACATCACTGAAGTTGGAGTGTGGCTGCCTTAATGGTGGGTAACTAAACTGTCATAAAATCTCACCATTGGTGAACCTTGGAGCCTTAACCAAGGAAAAGGAAAAGCGGGGGGGGGGGGGGGGGGGGGGGGGGGGATCGACAGATGAATTTTTTTTTTTTTAGTCAAGCACTGAGCAGTAGTAAATAAAATTTTTGTATAAGTGTGTTATGAAGAAATGGCTGTCTTGATACCTACATGAGAGAAAACTGGGATACCTAAATGTATTTTTAAAAAATATGTCAGTGTTTTTACTGTAGATTTATTGAAGATAAATGTTGAATTCTACAGTTTTATGTTAAATCCTCAACATTTAAAAAAAAAAAAAAAAAAAAAAAAGTCGCTACCGATTTTGTGTGTCAATCCTCATTACCATTTTAAACGACTAAATCCTGGCCAATTGTATGGCTGCCATTCTTGATCATTATGATATTGAGCATAGTTTATCCATTGAAATGAATATCATTACTGTGTTGTTTTTTTTATATTATTATCAAAAACCATTTTATGTTAAGTGTCGATTGACAATTTTCAAGCCAGATTATTGTGATGATTGTTGATTGAGTCTATCTACTTTTGTGGAGTTTCCTCTTGTCTTCAGTGTTACAACTGTTCGTTTTCTTCCTCGTGAAACTTTGTCCAGCATCTCTTCAGTGTTGCAGCCATTTTGTTCCTCATGAAATTTTGTCTTATCTTTTTAAAAAAACCCAAAAGAACAGCTTGGTTCCTTATGAAATTTTGACCCACTTTTTATAGTTAAAACATATTTGTTCCTCATGAACTTGTGTCACATCTTCTCTTCAGTGTTATCACCATTTTGTTCCTCATGAAATGTTGTCCCACATTAGACATCATTAACTAGTATTGTCACAAAACCTTCATTTTCTTTGAACTGAGAGAGTAATGTTGGGTATTGGATAGTACGAAAAGTGTTCAGTTGTCGTAGAAGTGTAGTGTGTAATTATTGTTTTGTTTTGGTGTGTGTGTGTGTGTGTGTGTGTGTGTGTGTGTGTGTGCGTGCGTGCATGCGTGTGTGTGAACTGAAGCAACCATTGCAAAATTTTTCAATGAATGTTTGATATGTTTACGGTCTGTCAGTTTTTTCTTCTTGTGATCAAATAAATTGTTTCAAGTGTATGTACTTGGTGTGTGTGTGTTTGTGTGTGTGTTTGTGTGCATGCGTGTGTAAACCATGGATTCAAGGATGGCTGGTGGATTGGTGGTCTAGAGGTAACACACCTGCCTAGAAAGCTAAAAGTCTGGGTTGCAAGTTCTGGTGATTCGATCCCCATTATCCTTGAAATAAAAGAATTAAAAAAACAAAGAAAAATAACAACCCCACACTCTTGGGCACAGGAAGGCATCTGTTCAACCTTGAAAGACTATGGAGTTGTGCTCTAGGCTCTAGAGCGCAAAGCCTGGGTTAGTCAGTAAGGAAGGCAAGCTGTTACCCATGCAGCAGACCCCCCCCCCCCTCCCCCACTTCCACATCGCAGGAATGGTCCATTGGAAAGGCTATCGCCAATAGGAATGGTTCCAGTGCCGTTCCACTTGATCGGTGGTCAAGAGGTAACATACCGGTCTAGAAAGTGAAAAGTCCAGATCAAAGTGTGCGGTTGTTTGAATCCCATTTGGGCCCAAAACTTTTCCCCTATCCATTAGACCATGAGTGGTGGTCTGGGTGCTAGTCTTTCGGATGAGATAGTAAACTGAGGTCTCTTGTGTTACACATAATTGTGTAGCACACATAAAAGAACCCATGGCAACAAGAGAGTTGCCCCTGGCAAAATTCTGGAGGAAAAAAGCCACTCTGATAGGGAAACAAATACAGTTGCAGACAGGAAATGAAAAAATAATGGGTGGCGCTGCTCTTGTGGCAACATGCTCTCCCTAGGGAGAGTGGCCCGAATTTCATGCAGTGAAATCTGCTGTGACATAAAGCGCAATCGCAAGAGCTGCCAGAACGTTGCCATAAAGGCCTACAGCCCCAAACTGCCCTGGGGACTTCAGCTCCCCGATTTTTCCTCAGGGATGGTGTCTAAACACAACACCTGTGTGCATGCTGGGTTTTTTATTTTGTTGCCATCCGCTCCTACCAGCACACAATATTCTGTTCTTTTGAAAGGCAGAACAGGTTTTTAATGTGCGCGCAAGATGTTCTGCGTGCGTTTACATACAGGGTCTCGATTTATAGTCTCATCCAAAAGACTCTGACATTCAGTTTGATTTTTTTTCCAAACTGGGAAGACAGGGTGAGGCTGCAAATGGAACCCATATATTAAAGTCCTTCGGATGGGACTATAAACCGAGGCCCCATGTGCGAACACACGCAGAACATCTTGCGCGCACATTTAAATCCCGTTCCGCCTTTCGGAGGAGCAGGCCATCGTGTGCCGGTAGGAGCGGATCCGATGACAAAATTATAAAAATAACCAGCATGCACATGGGTGTCATGTTTAGACAACACCCCTGAGAAAAAAAAATAAGCGCTGCACTTGTGGCGACATGCTCTCCCCGGGGAGAGCATCCCAAATTTCACGCAGAGAAATCTGCTGTGACATAGTGGTAAATAAAAAAAATAACCTCAAGGTTTACTCGTTGGCAGGTGAACGTCTTAACCATGCTGCCACCTTCCTTCTCACTGAGGCACATGTGTACTACACAAACAGCCTGGTGGGTAGAACATTGCTCTCATGGTCCCACTGCCCAGGTTTGAGCCACCACAGAGACGGCTCACACACCCATTGAGGAGATTTTTCTCCTGGAGTTAACATCGGGATGGATGGGATAGCCTAGTGGTTAGAACATTGCGCTTGCAATCCGACGACCCGGGTTGAATTCCGGTTTGAGGGGATTTTTCCCCTGGAGTTAACATCAGTGCTGACTCCACTTTCCAAGTCTTTTGGATGAGACTGTAAACCGAGGTCCTTGTGTGCGAACGCACGCAAAATATCTTGCGCACACGTTAAATACTGTTCTACTTTTCATAAGAGTAGGCTATATGTGCTGGTGGGAACAGATAACAAGAATTACAAAACTGCATACACACAGGGACTGAATGTAAAAAAAGCACATGAATGCTTATTTCATTATCCTCTATATAAAAGAATAAATATAAAAAAAGACATGATAAAAAAATAAACATCAGTGCCGACTCCAAACCAAGGCCCCCCTGTGTGAATGCATGCATAACACCTTACAAGCACACAGTAAAATCTGTTCTGCCTTTCGGAAGAGTAGGCTCTATGTGGTGGTAGTGGGAACACATGACAAAATTTACAGATAACAAAATTTACAAAACCACATGCTCAACAGGACCAGATGTAAAAAAAAACAACCAAACCCCAAACCTACAAGTGTTTATTATCCTCGAAAGAAAAAGAACAAAAAACAAACAAAAAATCATCCACCAAAATCAAACACACGCACAAACACACTTTCTCCCAAAGTCATATTTCAAATTTATTACTCTCTTTTAACAGATTTCTTTCTCATGGAATGTCAGCAACATTTATTTACACAACAGCCTCTGAAACGGAAAAGAATAAAAAACACTAACTTTTGTTTTTCTTAGTCAACAGGTCTTGTGAAGAATCGAACTCTTACATACATACATACATACAACACTGTGAACAGGAACATCTCTTGTCATTTAAAAAATCTAAACCAAAAATAAACCAGAAGTAGTGAGTTTGGGGGTTTTTGGTTTGTTTTTATTCCCCCCTTTACTTTCCCAATCCAACTTGTAGCTTAGTTCCTTTCACGGTAGGAACTTTGGAAGGGGGGGGTGGGGGGGGGAGGGGAACCAACGGAACACACTATCATTAATGTAAATAAGTTATATTCCTTTCTCTGTGTGTGTGTGGGTTTTTTTTTTTAAGGAATAATAGTAAACTCCCTCTCTGAATCAAAAGCCATGTTACTATAAATCCAATCATCTTGTTTACAGCACTGCCGACCACAGAGGCCAATTTGAAACTATCACCTCAGATAGTTTTGAGGAGAAAAAACAATCCTAAAAGAAAAAAATCTAATAATTTTGGTGTTTTTTAGTTGTATTTAAATCTTAGGGAAGAAAGCTCAGAAATCTGTTAATATCTATGATATACATTTTTTTTTTCTCTCTCTCTCTCTCTCCAGGAATGTCAAGTTTTAAAGAAAACAATGTAATAATATTCACCTAATAGTTTTGTTCAAACTCGTTCACTCACTACTCTTAGAACAGAAAAAAAGGAGTGAGGGTGGGGGGAGTAAGCAAAAGTAGTGAATCATCAGAGAGTTTGGAATGTTAAGAATCTTTACATGGTCATACACTATTTACCATACACATTTTCATGTAATAAATATTCATGGACTTTTTACTTTGTATCACAGACAAAAGGACATTGAATGGAGTGGGGGTGGGGGTGGGGGGTGGGGGGTGGAGAGGTGAACGGAATAATGGTGATGATGTTGATGATAATAATATGAACAATGACCATGAATGACAATGACGAGAGTGGACTGGCCTTGGGTGGAACCAAGGGGAGTGGAGGAAGCTGGCTGCAAAATCTTCAGTGGTGTGTGCCCCCATGATGTATGGGATAGGTGGAAGGTTAAGTTGCGTGACAATTTCCTCATTCCATTTTTTATCTGGCCAAAACTGCTCCCCCTCCCCCCCCTCTCCATGTTTTTTGGAAACATTTTGTCTTAAGTCTACAAAAATATTCCATACTTGATGCACACGTTAAACCCTGTTCCGCTTTTTGAAAGAGTAGGCCATTGTGTGTCAATGGGAATGGATGACAAAACTGACAAAACTGCATACACATGGGGACTGGATGAAAAAAAACCCAAAAAAACAACCAAACACACGAGTGCTTGTTCAATTATCCTTCATATAAAAGAATGAATGAATAAATAAATAAATGAATAAATAAATAAATGAATATATATATATATATATATATATATATATATATATATATATATATATATATATCAACTAAGCACAACATGCAAAGAAGAAAAACAAATGTCTACAAACATATGGCTATATTTGGTTGATATCCCCCTTTCCTTCAACAATGATGATAATGATAAATAACAAGCAACAATGAACAAACATGCAAAATAATACATATGGACGGAGGAGAATGACTGGATCGTGTCAGTTTGAAATCCCTGCACCCTTGTCTGTTGCCAGCATCAACAGAATCACCACAATACTACAACACCAAAAATAGCCACACCACACCACACCACCCTTTTTCCTCACGCAACCAGCACAAAATATTTGCAAGTATTTCATTGGTTATTAAAACAAATTGGCTTTAAGTACACGGAAAGTTGACTAAATTTTTTTTACGTGTTTAAAAAAGTTATTTCAGTACAAAAAGATGATAAAACATGCTGTTTTCTTAAAAATAATTTTTTTTTAGTATATTAGGGAAACTACAGTTTTATTTCTAAATAAATAAAAGAATGAAATTAGTTATACTACTTTAAAAGAACAGTTCTATATGTAACATTTCTGTGTAAGCTCATGCCTAAAGCAGTGACTTTTCTTCTTCTTTTTTTTCCTTCTTTTTTTAACTGTCTAAACTGCTTGTAAACAGCCCATAATATTCAGGTGGAAAATGTTAATGATACACAAACCAGCTATTTTCTTTTGTTTGTTTTTTTCAAAATCAGAATTTGCAAAGTTAAAAACACATTGGTTGATGCAGGAAATATGTGCAAGACCTTTGTTATTCTAAAGAAACAGATTTAACCTTGTTTATGTTTTGTTTCTCTGAAATAAAATGTCCATTAATTTCATAAGAGAAAACACATGCTTTTCCAAATTATATTTCCTAAGAAATGGAGGAAAACGCAATCACAAAAACCCTGTCGCAAGTCAAGCTTTCAAGCAATCATTTAAAAAAAAAAAAAAACCCACATGTATACATTTGAGATCAAATCCATCCCTTTTTGCAATATCACACCGGAAAAAATATTTTGACACATAACAAAAAAAAACACATCAATATCCTCGCTCTTATTTCTGTGAAAAAAAATTAAGTGTGTATGTAGAGGAGCCTTTTATTTCTTTCTATGGTGTGTTAAAGTTGTCAAAAATCTGCTATTGCTTGCTTTTTCAAGATGCTTTGTGTCATTAAAAAAAAAAAAAAGATTTCAGCATGAATTTTGTTTGCAATATATCTGGGTAATGTGGTCTGTTTTCTTTGTTTTGTTTCAAACTTCAATTTTGTCCTCACAAAGTTCAGATCTCAGGTACTTTTAAAAAATAATTTCACTAACAAGTATTCCTTTTGTGTGTGTGTGTGTGTGTGTGTGTGTGTGTGTGTGTGTGTGTGTGTGTGTGTGTGTGTGTGTGTGTGTGTGTGTGTGTACACACGTTAAGAACAATTCTTAATAAGCATCTGTTAAATCAGTCAGTCAAAACTGCATCCATTTTTACAAAAGTTTCCATGTGTACGATGCCACCACTTCCAATCAAAGTAAAAAATAAAATAAAAAATTTTTCAATGTTGACAGAACTCAAGAAAATGTCACCTGACACCTCTGATAATAAAAACAACAACAACAAAAACATAAATGAGAAACAATAACAACAACAGACTCCGCAAAAGACTCTAGTTTTTTCTTTTTTTTTGGAAAACATTTCTACCAAAAACAAAAAAACCCCAACTCCAGAGCCTGAGATTCTAGCTTCACACAGCAGACAAAAAGATTCCTCATTCTACTCTCAATACCCAAAAGTTACGATCTGAAAACACAGGTCACGTGACCAAGCTGACAACGAGACCAAAACATCAAGCGCATTCAATATTCAACTTCTACTTCTCTATCCCATTTTTACGTGCTAAACAACAACAAAAATTGCTGTCTTCGTATTTCCACACTCTAAAAAGCGCTATACCTTTATTTTATCTTCAAACAGCATGAGGCGGCAATACTTAAGGGGGGAGGGGAGGGGGAGGGTGGGCAGCCACACTCCAACTTCAGAGGATAAATGGATCAGTTCCAAGTCTGATCTTGTTGATGACGAATGGTCAGAGAGCAAAATTTATTTACCTTCAAATTTCAGCAAACTAACTCCCAAAAAAACTTTGACAGCTATCATCATTAACGTAAAAAAAAATGTAGCCTAGAAAGCAACATAAGAAACTTTTCTTTTTTTTAGATAAAGAAGCAATCAAACACATGCCCACACAATCACATACCTTGTCACACCCCTAACACCACCAAAAATTACTTCATGTCAAAAGAAAAACAACAAAATCAAACTTAATCCCCTGAAACAAACACACAGCGTCTTCGAAGATTTTTTTTTTTTAACTCACTCCCTACGCACCCCTGCAACCGCAGGATGTGACCTTCAGATTTTTTTTTTTTAAGCTCAAAGACAACTTTTTTTTTTTCTTGAAAATCCAGGCAGTTGGCCTTCAAACTTTGACCTTCCACCTACCTATATGTCAACAATAAACCCTGAAAATTTCATGTAGTTGTGTTGAGTATCTTTTTAGTTATTACTTAAAAAAAAAAATTATCAACATAAACAGCCAGTATACAGAGATACGCATATTAAAAATCGGCCGGTAGGGAGTGAGTTAAACACTTTTTTTTTGTTTTAACTATAAAAGGTTTTTTTTTTTAGAGAACAGTTAGGAATTCAGCAGAAGCAGGAAGGAGCACTAAAGTTCGGTTCAAAACCGGTCTGTGTAGTGAGCCAGAAAATCGCTCTCCAAGGGCTGTTGTTGCCGTAGCGACGAACTGATGGTGTGCAGCTCTGCCGTGCCGCTGTCCAGTGCCACCAACTGAGGACAAATCGACCAATCGCTGATGAGGACAAATCGACCAATCGCTGATGAGGACAAATCGACCAATCGCTGATGAGTAAGTACATGGAATGGAATGAGACCCCCTCCCAAAAATGTCAATATATGGAACGTCTCTTTATAATCGTAACTCAGACTGTGGGGGTTTTTTTGTGGTTAAATGCCATGTACATATTGTATTGTACTTATTGTACTGTTGTTTTTTATTTTTTATAGTATTGTATTGTATTGTGTTGTGATTTGTGCTGTATTGTATTGCACTGGGTTTGTTTTTTGTCAAATACCATGCATATATTGCATTCTATTGTTTGTATTCTGCTGCATTGTACTGTATTGTAATTTGTACTGTACTGTATTGTATTGTTTTGTATACCGGTCATGGCAGATTTCTGTGTGTAATTCAGGCTGCTCTTTCTCCCTAAGAAGAAAGTGTGCATTGCCACAAGAGCAGCACCACCCATTATTTTTGTTTTTCTTTTCCTGTGTGTAACTGTATTTGTTTCCCTATCAGAGTTACCTTTGTAAAAAACCTGTTTTCTTTAACATAATTCTGCCAGGTACAACTCCCTTGTTGTTGTGGGTTCTTTTACGTGTTCTAAATAACGAAGTGTTCCTTTATAATCCAAAATGATACTGTGGGTTCGGTTTTTGTTGTTGTTGTTTTTTTCATTAAATACCATGCCTTTATATAAAGCTGGAGATTACACACACACACACACACACACACACACACACACACACACACACACACACACACACACACACACACACAAATGTTCACACACACACACACACACACACACACACACACACACACACACACACACACACACACACACACACACACACACACACAACACACACACACACACACACAACACACACAGACACAACACACACACAGACACAGACACACACACAACACAGACACACACACAACACACACAACACACAGACACACACAACACACACAAACACACACACACACAAACACACACACACCACACACACACACACACACACACACACACACGCTTTCTCTATCTCTCTCAAACACATACACACATATACTACACTGCCTACCCCCCCTCCCCCATCTCTATCCTACCCCTCCTCCCCCAACCCACCCCCCCACCATGTGACACTACTGACTCACCAGGTGTGTAGGTAATGCTTTGTTTCCTCCAATCAAGGCGGGGTCATTGCCCACAGCCAGGGCTGTTGCTCTGTGATACAGACAGCAATCATCATTTGTCATAGTCATCATGATTTGTCATCATGATTTTTGTTACCGTCATCATCATTTGTCATCACCATCATGATTTGTCATCATTATCATCATCATTTGTCATCGTCATCATGATTTGTCACTGTCGTCATCATGATTTGTCACTGTCGTCATCATGATTTGTCACTGTCGTCATCATGATTTGTCACTGTCGTCATCATGATTTGTCATTGTCGTCATCATGATTTGTCACTGTCGTCATCATGATTTGTCACTGTCATCATGATTTGTCACTGTCATCATGATTTGTCATCGTCATCATCATTTGTCATCGTCATCATGATTTGTCATCATCATCATGATTTGTCATCATCATCATGATTTATCGTCGTCATCATCATGATAGTGAGAAGACAAACAACAACGATGATGATGATGATGATGATTAGGTTAACAAAAAAGGTAAAAGTGTCCCATAACTTTGGCGGTCGAAGGGGAGCGAGGCATCAGAGATCTCAGATTCTCTAGGGGCCAGCATGTTGAGGGCGGCGCCCATCTCCTCTCCCTCGCTGCTTTACCTTCCCTGACCCTAAAGAGGGCAGGTACTCATTTACAGCTGGGTGAACTGGGGGGACTGTACTGAAGCCAAGGCATGCAAACGGTCACCCATCCAACTGGTAACCACGCTCGACGCTGTTTAACTTGACTGGGGGACAGCGAGCACTCTCACCACTGAGCTATCTCGCCCCCAAAGGTTAACAACACCAACAACAGTCACCAACCCCTCATCCACCCACCCACCAACAACTAACTTAACAATCTTCTCTTCTACAGAAGACGGATAAGAACATTTTCCTTTTTTTTCTTTTCTTTTTCATTGTCCTTTTTGATGATCACATCTGGCTGTTCCCATATTGGGAGGGGGGCGGTATAGTCTGGTTGGATGATTCTGTGTGTTCCCAACACTTTCTTCACCATTGCAGAGAGTAGCCGACACGGAATACAAAATCCGGAGTGTTTTCTTCATGCTAGTCAAAGCTCAAATATTACAGTGAGAGCTTCCATCTTTAGATGTGTACTAACCCAGCATGTTATTCATAAGTTCAGAAAATTTCTTTTTCTCACTTTGTGTTTTGAATTTTTTTTATGATTTTTGGGGTTTTTTTTACTAACCATTACAAATGGGCCATCGGTGGGGAAAAAAGCAAGGGAGAGAATTGGCCGTCCCCAGTGAGTTAAGCCCATAGCAAAATTTTACTAGCCATTACAAATGGGCCGTTGGCGAGGGAAAAAAGCAAGGGAGAGAATTGGCCATCTCAAGGGAGTTAATTAAGCCCATAGCAAAACCCACTCAAGGTGAGAAGGAGCCAGCCAGTCTTCACTGTCTCACTAAAAAAAATTTTTTAAATTTTCTTTTTAATTAAAAAAAAAAAAAAAAGTTGTCACTGACCTTCCCGAGGTGATGGGGTCAGACTTGACGGGCAGGAGGCCGGTCTCCACAAGGTCAAAGGTGAACAGCACGGAATTCTGGGCCAGCACGAAGAAGACGGCGGGGCGACTGCGAGACCACTGGATGGTGTGGATAGCATGGCCCTCACTGAACAGGGGCCACGAGGACAGCGGGTGCTCTGGGGGGGGAGAAGGAGAACATGAAATAAATGAATAAATAAATAGATAAATAGATGAATAAATAAATAAATAAATGAATAAATAAATAAATAAGTAAATAAGTAAATGAATAAATAGATAAATAAATAAATGAATGAATAAATAAATGAGTAAATAAATAAATAAGTAAATAAATAAATAAGTAAATAAATAAATAAGTAAACGAATAAATAGATAAATAAATACATGAATGAATAAATAAATGAAAAAATAAAAAAGTAAATAAATGAATAAGTAAATAAATAAATAAATAAATAAGTAGATAAATAGATAAATAAATAAATGAATAAGTAAAAAAATAAGTAAATAAATTAATAGATAAGTAAATAAACAAGTGAATAAATAAATCAGTAAATAAATAAAAAAATTAAGTAAGTAAATAAATAAATAAATGAATAAATAAATAAACGAAAAACAATCGTCCCTGAAGTTGGAATGCAGCTACCTTCATGGTGAACAAAAATGGTAGCATATGGAAAGTCACACCATAGGTCACCTTCAGAACTCTAGCTGTGAGGATTGCAGAGAAGAAGAAGGAGAAGGAGAAGAAGGTGAAGAAGAAGGTGAAGAAGAAGAAGAAGAAGAAGAAGAAGAAGAAGGTGAAGAAGAAGAAGAAGGTGAAGAAGAAGAAGAAGAAGAAGAAGAAGAAGAAGGTGAAGAAGAAGAAGAAGAAAAGAAGAAGAAGAAGAAGAAGAAGAAGAAGAAGGTGAAGAAGAAGAGAAGAAGAAGAAGAAGAAGAAGAAGAAGAAGAAGAAGAAGAAGAAGAAGAAGAAAGAAGAAAGAAGAAGAAGAAGAAGAAGAAGAAGAAGATGAAGAAAAAGAAGAAGAAGAAGAAGAAGATGAAGAAAAAGAAGAAGAAGAAGAAGAAGAAAGAAGAAGAAGAAGAAGGTGAAGAAGAAGAAGAAGAAGAAGAAGAAGAAGAAGAAGAAGAAGAAGAAGAAGAAGAAGAAGAAAAAAAGAAGAAGAAGAAGAAGAAGAAGAAGAAGATGAAGAAAAAGAAGAAGAAGAAGAAGAAGATGAAGAAAAAGAAGAAGAAGAAGAAGAAGAAGAAGAAGAAGAAGAAGAAGAAGAGAAGAAGAAGAAGAAGAAGAAAAGGAAGAAGGAGAATTAAAAATCATCCCCACGGTTGGAATGCAGCTGCCTTAATGGTGGGAGATCAGCTGTATATATATATATATATATACTTATGCCCCCCCCCTCCCCCCCCCCCAAAAAAAAATCTCTCTATAGTTGAATCTCAGGAGTTCTAGCTGAGGAACTTTACAGCTGCACCAATGTGCTGACATGAACGAAACGGCAGCACTTTTCTGTGATATATATAGAAGTACATATGCACCAAACTGCCTTCAACATCAGGACATGTGTACTTACTTTGAGATGTGTGGTACAGGTGCACCGAGCCATCTTCACAACCAGCCTGAGAACACAAAAAATCACAGCAAACATTTAAAACACAAAAAAAAAAAACCCTAAAAAAAATCTCAAATCAGACAAAATGAAAACAAACTGACAAACAAAGAGGGAATGGGATACTCTGGTGGTCAGAGTGATGTGCTCGTGATCTGCTGACCCGGGTTTGAATCTCACTAAAGAGGATTTTTCCCCTGGAGTTAACATCAGTGCCGATTCCACTTCCCCCCAAAAGTCCTTTGGATGAGACTATAAACCGAGGTTCTATATGCGAACGCATGCAGAACATCTTGTGCACACGTTAAAATCTCTTCCGCTTTTTGGAGGAGTATGCCATTGTGTGCCGGTGGGAATGGATGACAAAATTAACAAAACTGCATACACACGGGGATTGGATGTGAAAAAAGCATCATGACTTCTTATTCCATTATTTTCAGAATAACAGAATAAAAAAAACAGTTTCGATAGGAACAAATGAAAACTTTTTTTTTTTTTAATTGTATGCGCACAGGTGTCATGTTTAAAACTGCATACACATGGGGACTGGATGTAAAAAAGCACACGAGAGCTTATTCCATTATCCTTGATATAAAAGAATAGATAAATAAATGTTTAGACACATCTCTGAAAGCTGGAATATGGCTGCCTTAATGAAGGGGGGGGGGGGGGGAAAAGGGTCATATACTTAAAATCTCACCGCTGCTAAACATTGGAGTTCTCGCGAAGGAATAAAAAAAAAAAGAAAAAAGAAAATCAGCACGCACATGCATACTCACACAGAAAAGTTAGCACATACAAAGGAACCCACAAGCATACAAGTCTGTTCTTGCATGCACACGTACACACATGCATGCATGCATGCACACACATACACACACACACACACACACACACACACACACCACACACACACACACACACACACACACACACACACACGCACGCACGCACGCACACACACAGACACAGACTCATACTCTCACACACACACACACACACACACACACACACACACACACACACACACACACACACACACACACACACCACACACAAACACACACACACCCCCAAAACACACACACACCCCCAAACACACACACACACACACACACACACACACACACACACACACACACACACACACACACACACACACACACACACACACACACCCCCAAAACACACACACACACACACACACACACACACACACACACACACACACACACACACACACACACACACACACACACGCACGCTCACCAGAAAGTAGGGTTCCCCAAACGGTGAAAAGTCCAGACAGGTTATCTGTTTAGGAGAATCTGAAAATAGATAAAACACAAGAATAAACACTGATGTTTTCTGTGACAAATAATCTTCACAGCATTTTACATGCAGAGAGAGAGAGAGAGAGGGGGAGAGAGAGAGAGAGAGAGAGAGAGAGAGAGAGAGAGAGAGAGAGAGAGAGAGAGAGAGAGAAGAGAGAGATAGATAGAGAGAGAGAGAGAGAGAGAGAGAGAGAGAGAGAGAGAGAGAGAGAGAGAGAGAGAGAGAGGGCATTTGTGTGTATATGAATATATTATAAATATATGTATGTAGGTATGTAGGTATGTAGGTATGTAGGTATATATATATATATATATATATATATATATATATATATATATATATATATATATATATATATAAATTGATATAAAAGCTAATGTGAAGTCTTTCAATCCTTGTTTCAAATACAAATCATGCACACACTTTGCTCAAATATTCTTTCTAACAAATGCACACACACACACACACACACACACACACACACACCCCACACACCACACACGCACACCCACCCACACACACACACACACACACACACACACACACACACACACACACACACACCACACACACACACACACACACACACACACAACACACACACACCACACACACACGAGAACATATCTGAAATCTTCACCACTCACCAATTTCTGGATGGAAAACTCGGGGAAACACACGGGAACCGAACCTAACCCCGTGAATAATCTGACCCTGGAAACGAAATAGCGAAAATCATCACTTTTTCATCAAGTTAATAGCAATAAATAATACATGTTTGTCTGTTGTATTTAGTGATGACCTCCAAAACAGCAGAGGAGGCAGCTGCTGTTTCGGTAATTGGGCAAAAATTTGATGACAGTGGAGATGCCTTGCCCACAGTGCATCCCCACTCTCTTGGGCATAAGGACAGTCAGTGTTGGAGATGTTCTCCAAAGGCCAACTAGCCCCCTGGGCTGCAGCACATAAGGACTGTGCAAGTCAGTCCTCCTAGTCAGAGAGTTATAGTCGATCACAAAAAGACTAAGCTGTAAAGTGGAATTCCATGAGTGGGAAAGAAAGCCACTGATCATACAGCCTATCACTTTGCTGTTGCCACTAGCATCAATGGCTTAACCCTTTTCAAACTCAGCATATCTCATTCTCCAGCCCAAGTTAATTTTGAGCGGCGACTATTGAAAGGGGGTAAGGTCAGAAAAATATTCATTAAATTTTTGTTTCTCAATGATTGTTGGTTGTCTGCACTGAACACAACGTTGACACATGACACAGGAAGAATCAAGATTGATCTCCCTTCATATCAACGAAAGTTAACGAGGCAAACCGAAGCTCTTCATCAAAGGCTACAGTAATGATCAAGACACCAGTCCCTCATTCCACAGACTCTGTGAAACAACAGCGGGAAGAAATGTGTTAACCCTCTTAGTCCCGTACCAGGATTTACACAAAGTAGATTTCCATCACGCTGTGACCATCACTAATTCCTACCACATGTCAAAGCTCTATCAGGCTAGAGGTACAAAGTTTGCTGAGAGTCTGGAAGTAATTGTAGCTGCTGGTATGTACTTAGTTAAGTTAAAGTATGTCCCGAGCCTAAGGCTCATCAGGCCGATGCTTATCCCGGTTTCTGTGGCGTTAAGCGACTGAGAGTCATAGACTCCCCCCTGGATATTACGCCAGTCTATCGCAGGGTTAACCCCCAACACAAGGTTGGTACCCCTTTTACACCTGGGTGGGGTGGGAAAATAGCCGTAAAGTGCCTTTTCCAAGGGCACAACGCCATAGCCGAAAGCTGGGATCGAACCCGCAACCTTTAGATTACGAATCCAACGCCCTAACCACTAGACTACCGCGGCGGCTCTGGTATGTACTTAGAAGGAGGAAAAGGCGAGGGAGCATGTGTGCCTAACGTGATTTCGTGATGGAATGCAAAATCTAGGGGCAGTTTTTTGTGTTTGGAGACACTGAATGCAAGAGGGTTAATTAATCAAGAACTGTGATATGATAAAGCCCAAGCGCTGAAGTTGGGAACACTGACCAGGTCTGTGGCCACGAAGAAGTGGTTGAGGTCTGAAGGACTCAGCTGGATGTCCAGCGCCCTCAGTGCTCCTGAACTGACCAACCTGAAATAACAACAACAACATTTGTTTATTCATTTATTTTATGGATGAAAAAGTAGTGGAGGAAAAACATTTATTGATTCTTTTATATGAGGATAATGGAGTAAGCACTCATGTGCTTTTTTTTTTTTTTTTTTTTTACATCCAGTCCCTATGTGTATGTAGTTTTGTAAATCTTGTCATTTGTTCCCACCGGCACACGTTGGCCTACTCTTATGAAAAGCGGAACAGGATTTAACGTGTGCGCAAGATGTTCTGCGT
>CM060343.1:31528927-31531427 GCA_030674155.1 Stramonita haemastoma
CAGACCAGTTTGTTGTGAGATGTGAGATGTTTATTTCGAATTATTAAGAAAAAAAAAGAAAAAAAAAAAGAAAGAAAGCAAACAAGAAAAAGAAAGAAAAAAGAAAAGAAAAAAACAAAACAAACAAGAGAATCAAAGAAAGAATTTTTTTGAAGAAAAAAAAAGAAACAAGGGGGAACTAACCTGAGCGGCTTTTTCCAGAAACTTGCTGACTCGCGCCAGTGACTCGGGGTTGTTCAGAGTGGTCTTCTCTTCTTCACCGCCTTTGACACTGATACCATCGCCTGAGTAAAAAAACAAAAAACCAAACTCCAAAATTACACACACTTTAGAAAAAAAAAACGGAAAAGGGTTATCTATTCTTTTCTTTTATTTATTCGTTCTTTTATTTTGAAGATAGTGGAATAAGCACCCGTGTGCTTTTTGACATCCCCCTCCCGTGGGTATACAGTTTTGTAAATTTTATCACCCGTTCCCACCGGCACACGATGGCCTACTCTTCATCAGAAAAGCAGAGCAGGATTTAACACGTGTGCAAGACGTTCTGTACCTCAGTTTATAGTCTCATCTGAAGGACTTTTTGGGGGAGTGGTGTTGGTACTGGTGTCAACTCCAGGGGAAAATTTCCCCTTAAAACGGGTTTTGAACCCAGGTCAGCAGATCATGAGAGCAATGTGCAACGTTCTAACCAACCAGGCTGCGACACAAAGTGGTATAAAATAAAATAAAATAAAATTGTGTGCCGGTGGGAATAGATGACATAACTTACAAAACTGCATACTGGACTGGATGTAAAAAAAAAAAAAAGCACATGAGTGCTTATTCCATTATCCTCTCTATATATAAAAGAATGAAATAAAATAGAATCCTTGGGAAAAAAAAAGTAATTAACCCTCTTGTATTTGGATTCTCTGAACACAAACTGGCCCTAGATTTCGCATATCATCACGAAATCAGGTCAGGCACACATGATCCCTCGCCTTTTCCTCCTTCTAAGTACATATCAGCAGCTATAATTACTTCCAGACTCTCAGCAGGGTTTCTACCTCCAGCCTGATAGAGCTTTGACATGTGGTAGCAATTAGTGAGGGTCACAGCCTGATGGAAATCTATTGTGTGTAGGTCCCGGCAAATCCCGGTTTGGGACTTAGGGGGGTAATTATTCATTGCGGGCAAATCCCGGATCGGGACTAGAAGGGTTAAAAAGAAAAACAAAAGTGCTCACCTCCCACGCTGCCTATGTCTTCCGCAGGGTGTTGCGTCCACTTGTCCATGTCTTCCGTTTCTTCCGTCTGGATGTCACGATCCACCGCATCCTCATTGGTCTGCACGTACGCCTGGTGACACACACACATGATTGGGGGGGGGGGGGGGGGGGGGGGGGTCACTGACTTGACCTGACCTTGGTGGGAAAAGGTCGCTGTCTTGACCTTGGTGGAAAAGGTCATTGCTTGACCTTGGTGGGAAAGGTCACTAATTGACCTTGGTGGGAAAGGTCACTGAGTTGAACGTGGTTATAAAAGGTCACTGACTTGACCCTGGTGGTAAAAGGTCAATGACTTGACCCTGGTGGGAAAGGTCACTAACTCTACATTGTTGGGAAAAGGTCACTGACCTTACCTTGGTGAAAAAGGTCACTGTCCTGACCTTAGTGGGGAAAAGTCACCTGTCAGTATTGTAATTGCCCTTCATGGGATGATAAAAGTGTTGTCTTGACTTGCCACACTAAACACTACACACACTACACACACACACTAACACTAACCCCCCCCCCCCCACACACACAACACCCACACACACCTACACACTACAAAACTACCCCAAAATTCACCTGCTTTGTGCTTGATCTCCCAAAATTTCTAATTTACAGCTTATACTCTTGAACATGTACGTACACTTGCGCGCACACACACACACACACTACACACACACACTACACACACACACACACACACACACCACACACACACACACACACACACACACACACACACACACACACACACACACACACACTACACACACACACTACACACACACACACACACACCACACACACACACACACACACACACACACACACACACACACACACACAGATGAATGCTTATTCCATTATCTTTGATATAAAAGAGTAGATAAAAGAATTAATAAATAACACACACCACACATACTACAGCCGCCGCTGTAGCCTAGTGGTTAGGGCGTTGGACTTGTAATCTAAAGGTTGCGGGTTCGATCCCAACTTTCGGCTATGGCGTTGTGCCCTTGGAAAAGGCACTTTACGGCTATTTTCTCACCCCACCCAGGTGTAAAAGGGGTACCAACCTTGTGTTGGGGGTTAACCCTGCGATAGACTGGCGTCCTATCCAGGGGGGAGTCTATGACTCTCAGTCGCTTAACGCCACAGAAACCGGGATAAGCACCGGCCTGATGAGCCTTCGGCTCGGGACAGACTTTAACTTTTTAACACATACTACACACACTACACACACACACA
>CM060343.1:31536427-31546427 GCA_030674155.1 Stramonita haemastoma
GATATGATGATAGATTATAATTAAAGGCTTAGGGAGATAATGATAACCAACATGATAGAAAGATAATAGAGATAATGATGGAGAGATGATGATAGAGAGGTGATGATAGAGAGATAATGATGAAGAGATGATAATGAGAGCTGATGATAAAAAAAAAATATAGAGATGATAATAGAGAGATGATGAAGAGAAGATGATAATGGAGAGATGATAATGAGAGATGATGATAGAGAGATGTTGATAAGAGAGATAATGATGAGAGATGATGAGATGATAATACAGAGATAGGCCTACTAATTTGTCATGTATCATACATGCATATATTCTTTTGTAGGGGGGAAGAGGGAGGATTGTTAGTTAATTTCTTCCACAGCTTGAGCCCTCAGATTCACGGTGGTGAAATTTTGCGTATGTGACTGTTTTTACCTACCATTAAGGCAGCTGCATTCTGACTTTGGGGATGTATAAGACACATATAACGTTGATCCACCTGTCACCTCCACCTCCACCCATCACACACAGCAGAGGTAAAAAAAACCCCAATTAAACCCACCCAAAAAACTTCACACACCACTACACACATACCCACACACACACACACACACACGTACACACACACGCACACACACACACACACAACACACACACACGCACACACACACACACACACACACACACACACACACACACACACACACGCACACACACACACACACACACACACACACACACACACACACACGTACACAAACACACACAACACACACACACACACACACACACACACACACACACACACACACACACACACACCACTACACCCACACCCACCAACACACGTACCCACACCCACACCCACACAAACCCAGCAACCCATTTTTTTCAAAGCAAGACATGTTCTCACCCCTTCTTGTACTGGCACTCTGGCTCTACGCTGATGACGATTTAAAAAATAAAACATTTTCCAATATATCATCCCAGGGATTTTGGGAAAGGCAGGTAAATTATGTAAATAGTTAAGTAATTAGATATGGGTTTGTGGATTTTTGGGGGGGAAAGGGAGGGGGGGGGGAGGGGAGGGGAAGGGAGGGGGTGGCTAAACTTAGTAGCAAAACACTAGGTACATAAACAAACAACAGAAAAATGAATATAAAAAATTCAATACACAAACATAATTATGGATGATAAATAAAAAGATGAAAGAACTTTGTTGTTGAATTCTGTGAGAAAATGAGAGTGGAACTGATGAAACAAAAACAAACAACAACAACAACAACAAACCAAAAACAAAGCAAGAACAAAAGAAAGGTGAGAATAATCAAAACATCAATAAATATTTTTATGAAAAAACACTTTCTTCAACACAAACTTCCACCACAGCCTAAGACAATAACTAATGCAACAAAACTAATTCCCAATTTCCCCTTATATGACCATAAACACATAAAAAAAAAGTTTTTAATCTGAATGTTCCTGTTTAATATTGGTACACTTATTGAAAAAGGCACACACGCCAAAAAAATGAGTATAACATTATTTCTGCCAATTTCAACTCAATAAAATGTCATAAACCTGTTTTTTTTTTAAAAATCTAAAAATTATACTCTTTGGTGAATGTTATAAACCACAAACACTGCGTGAGAACATTAATTCTGTTTTGGTGCTGTTATCAATACAAACAATGCAATAACACCATGCAATATCATTATTTTATTTTATTCTTGAGTTATCAAAAACACAAAAACATGAAGACAAAATTCTTGAAGCAGTCCCCCCCCTTTTCATTTTTACTGTTATATACTAAAAAAAAACAGGGGGGGGGGGGGGGGCACAGCTATTAACTTGTTCATTCTCAATCACAAATGTTCATCATTCAACAGCTTTGTATCAACAGTCCCAAGTTTCATATGAACAGTTACAATTTTCAAATGAACAGTCCCAATTTTCATATGAACTGTCCCAATTTTTACATGAGCACTCCCTACTTTTGAATGAAGTCCCTATTTTTGTATGAACAGTCCTAATTTTTGTATTCTGAACACTACTGATTTTTGTATTCTAAACAATCCCAATTTTTGTATGAACAATCCCAATTTTTGTATGAACAGTCCCAATATATACAACACACACACACACACACACACACACACACACACACACACACACACACACACAACACACACACAAAAAATCATTTATAGTGCAAAAAACAAAAAAACCAAAAAAACCCCACCAAATCTTCCTGCAATAGTTTTCTGTTATCAAACACACACACACAACTCTCATACACACAAAGACACTAAACACAGTGCGCAGGTTATTACTGTTTGTGTGGTGTTGTTATGGAATCACATTGCAACATTACTTCAATTTTGACAAAATATCCCATGCGTGAGGGAGACTCATAGTCTAAGGTGTATGCCATGGCCTGTAAACACCAAGCAACAACAACAAATTGACATTTTCTTCCTCATAAGATTTGTTTTTTGTTGTTACTTGGCTAGAGCTCTATGGTTTACCAATGGTCAGATTTTTGTGTTTGCTAGAGAATAAAACAAAACTCCCACACAAACATTTAACTCACAACCATAAAACAAAAAGCATGTCTAAAGTATTCCACAAGACACACATAATAATAAAAACACAACAACAAAAACTGGTTATGTGTGTACCAAGCCTAGGCCAAAAGCTGTATCCATTATTGATGTCAGCTAATTGCCAAGGCCTAGACTAAAATGTTGTGATGTAAAACGTTGTGTTGATATTGCCTTCAGCCATGACAAGCTCATAATATAATAACCTGCACTCTTCTTTAAAGAAGAAAAAAATCCTCTGAAGTCGGAGTTTGACTGCCTATATGGTAAGGTACTCAAAAAAAAACCCAGCCATACACGCAAACTTCTCTGGCAGTGTTGCAATTTCAATCTCACAGTGATTCCCAGGTGGGATGAATGAGTGAGTCAGAGTGCACATTCTGGGTGAGCAGCCCCCCAGAGTGTTAAGCCGGGGAACGCACAACAAGAAGAACATGTGTGTACAAACATGTTTATGTGATTTAAACATGTGTTTCCTTCCAAAAAAACAACAACAAAAAGTCAGTGGTACACTCAACTTTCCCAAACTGATTCATATTCTCCACCTCCTCCCCCTTCCCTTGAATTCTCTGATTACAAACATACTGCATGGGACAGCTCAGTGATCAGAGCATTCGCTTTCCCCAAGCTAAGGTTAAGCAGTTTTCACGCTGGGGATGGGTGACCGTTTGCATGCCTTGGCTTCAGTACAGTCCTCTAGTTCACCCAGCTGTAAATGGGTACCTGCCCTCTTTAGAGTCAGGGAAGGTAAAGCAGTGAGGGAGAGGAGATGGGCGCCACCCTCAACATGCTGGCCCCTAGGGAAACTGAGGTCTCTGATGCCTTGCTCTCCAACACCCGCATTGGTTATGGGACACCTTTACCTTTTATATTACAAAGTTTGCCCTTTTTAACAACACAGAACCACCACTTCCCCATATACACCATCAACAACAACAACAACAACAAAAACCCATTCTAACACACACACACCATGCCATATCAAAAACAACAACAAAATCAGTGCCAAAATTCCATTATAAAAATAAAACAAACACAACAAAACTGAAAAGAAAACAGCCCACCAGCATCAAACATTATGGTATTTATACACAAGCAAGCAGATACAGAATAGAAGCCCACTTACAGAATATTTAGAAAAACGGCAGCACATAGTAAGCTTCAAACCTTTGCATTCTGTGCAAGGAAATCCCTCTTTTCATTCCCTCTCTTTCGTTTCTTTCTGCCTTGCTTCCTTTTCTTCCTGACACCCTCTTTCTTTGTCTATTATTTCTCTGCCTTCTTGGTCCATTCTCCTGCCTTTTTCCCCCCAGAAAGACTTACAAGATAACAACTCTCTCCCACGCTGAAATTGGATGTGCTGGGCCTGACTTGTCAGGCGCTTAATGGCAGTGCAACGCATTTTCTGCTCATATGACAGACAACAATAGTTGCTGTCTGGGCCTTCAACGAAGCAGAAAAAGAAGAAGAAGAAGAAGAAGAAGAAGAAGAAGAAGAAGAAGAAGAAGAAGAAGAAGAAGAAGTAGAAGAAGAAGAAGAAGAAGAAGAAGAAGAATACAGATTCTTGTTGTCAGAAGAAAGTTTGCTATCCATCCCATCCCAGCCCAGCCCAGCTGGTGCTTATTATAGCAGGAACTGACCACACTTGGACAAGGTAAAAAACAAAACAAAAAGGGCACACTAAATTTAGTGCTCTTGACTGAGTGATGGTGGATTTATGCACTGTGCTGACCTGATCTCCATCAGCTTGGCTCAGGCCAAAAGCTGTGTCAGTCATTTATTGATGTCAGCTCATTGCCAAGGCCTACACTAAAATGTTGTTATGTTGTCAAATGTTGGGTTGAGATTGCCTTCAGCCATGACAAGCTCTTAACAGAACAACCTGCACTCTTCTTTAAAGGATAAAAAAGTCCTCTAAAATCAGAGTATGGCTGCCTATATGGCAAGGTACTTGAAAACAGTCATACATGCAAACTTCTCATTCAGTGTGCTGCAGTTTCAATCTCACAGTGATTCCCAGGTGGGATGAGTGAGTGAGTCAGAGTACTGCACATTCTGGGTGACAGACCCCCAAAGTGTTAATAATAATAATACATGGAATTTATATTGCGCTATATCTTGTAAAAACAAATCAAGGTGCTTGCATTCGACCTAAGCTGGGGAATGCACAACAACAACAACAATAACAACGTTTTTATAAGTAGGTAACATTCCTTTTGTGAATATGATTCTTTTTTACTTTACGCACGAAAGCAACTGACATAAAAAAAAAATCAGTGGCTGCAAAAATAAAGAAACATACACCAAAAGCACACGCACAAAAAAATTAAAGAAAAACATCCATGAAAACAACACAGAAACAAACAAAACCTAAAGCTATATGACAACAACAACAACAACAATAGCATACAAAATCAAAACACAATAACAACAACATCAAAACACAGAAACAACAACAACAAAATCAAAACACAGTTACAGCAGCAACAAAATCAGAACACTGTAACATCAACAACAAAAGCAAAACACAGTAACAACAACAGCAAAAGCAAAACACAGTAATAACAACTACAAACAAAATCAAAACACAGTACAGTAACAACAATAACAGCAACAACAAACAACCAAAATCCAAACTCAACGCAATAAACGAAAAAAAAACCAAACAAACAAAATCACAACAAAAAAAAAGAATGACAACAATAGCAACAACAGCAAAATCAACATCGACAACTCGTATCCAAACGTAACATAAAACCACCATAACAATCTGCAACATATTCACATGACCCTCAACCCACACACACACAAAAAAAAACCCAAACCCCATGCACACCCCAAAAACCTGCAACATCCAATGCTTTACCTTTCTCCTTCCTCTCCTCCCCTGATGGCACAAGACAGGCAAGAGATTCGAACCATCAGACGTGTATCAATCACCACACACAATTCAAAACTGAACATCTTGTGCACACACGTCAAAACCAGCCAGTTCCGCTTTTCGGAAGAGTAGGCCAGTCATTGTATGCTGGTAGGTACAAAATTGACAAAACTGCATACACAGAGGGACTGGATGTATAAAAAAAAAAAAAAAGCGCATGAGTGCTTATTTCATTATCCTCGAAATAAAAGAATAAACAAAAGAAATAAAAATTGATTCCACAGACAGCCAAATGCCACTACTCTTGCAACAGCTGAAAAAATTATTGCATTCTTGTGTCATTTCAAGGATAATGGAATAAGCATTCACGCTTTTTTTTTTACGTCCAGTCCCCTTGTGTATGCAGTTTTGTCAACTTTGTCATCCATTTGAGATTTTTTTTTTGTCTTTTCTTTTATTTAGAGAATAATGGAATAAGAGCTCGTGTGTTTTTCTTTTACATCCAGTCCCCAGTGTGTATGTAGTTTTGTCAATTTTTGTCATCTGTTCCCACCAGCCCACAATGGCCTACTCTTCCGTAAAGTGGAATGTGTTTTAACGTGAGCACAAGATGTTCTGTGTGTGTTCACACACAGAATCTCAGTTCATCCTTATTGGTCATCATGCAATAAAAGAAAATGAAGTATTTAGCATTTTGCTCTTTTATTTCTGACGGCGTCTTAAAACAATGATAAAATTAAACAGACAAAAAAAAAAAAAAAAAAGAATATCTGTAGAAAATGCTTGCAATATCTTATGATGCTAAGAAATGAGATTTTGTTTGATTAAAATGATGATGAAATTACACAGACTGAAAAAAAAAAAAGAAGAAAGAAAATTTCTGTAGAGTATTCTTACCTCGTTCATATCGTCATCTTCAAAGTCGTCTTCATAATCCTGTAAGAAAAGAAGAAAAAAACATTTTTTTTTGTTAGCAAAAATTATTGTGCGCTAAGTCTGACATGGTCTGTCATTACAGTAAAAAAAAAATCTTTTTTTAAAACAGATAAGACAATAAGGACATTTAAAAAAAAAAAAGACATAAAAAAGGACATTTAAAAAAGGGACATTTAAAAAAAAGACATTAAAGACATGCATACACACACACACAAACACACATGCATGCACACACACACACACACACACACACACACCACACACACACACACACACACACACACACACACACACACACACTGTGTGAAATCACATATGCACAAGCACACAAGCACACACAAACAAACACACACACAACACACACACACACACACACACACACACACACACACACACACACACACACACACACACACACACACACACACACACACTTCACACACACACACACACACACACACACACACACACACACACACACACACACACACACACACACACACACACAACCACACCCCCCTCTGTGTAAAATCACATATGCACACAAATATACACAAGCACACAAACACACACACACACATACCCACACATACATAAGCCTACTTATGACACTTTTAAATCCAACCTCAAGACACACTTATTTCAAACCTAAGTTTTCTCCTTTCCGCTTCCATCTCTTACCTGTCCCTGCCTTCAACATCCACCTGCCAAAGTGCATAACGTTTGTAGGTGTGTGTGCGCGCGCGCCTGCTGCGTGCTTGCGTGCGTGTGTGTGTGTGTGTGTGTACATTCGAATTTGTTAAAACTGTAAACTGTTGTTGATTGTGTGTTGTGTTGGTCGAATGCAAGCGCTTTGATTTGTTTTTACAAGATATAGCGCTATACAAATTCCATGTATTATTATTATTATTATTATACACAGACACACATACATACACACCCACCCACACGCACACCTACACACACCCATTCCCCCCCCCCCCCCACACATCTCACAGAACACAGAGTTAACACATGTATACTTGAAGCCAGTAATGAGGAAGAGGACAATGAGAAAAGCCATACCTCAAAATCGTCATCATAATCGTTGTAGTCGTCATCATCACCTCCCCCCCTCTGGCTCTCCTGCAAACACAAGCCTTATAAAGTTGTGGGTTGATTTTTGTTTGTTTGTTGTTGTTTTTAACCCTCTTAGTCCCGAACCGGGATTTGCCAGGATTGAATAATTGCCCCCCCCCCCCCCAAACCCCCCAAATCCCAAACTAGGATTTGCTGGGATTTACAGTCAGTAGATTTCCATCACGCAGTGACCATCACTAATTGCTACCACATGTCAAAGCTCTATCAGGCTGGAGGTACAAATCCTGCTGAGAGTCTGGAAGTAATTATAGCTGCTGGTATGTACTTAGAAGGAGGAAAAGGTGAGCAAGCATGAGACTATGAACTGAGGCCCTGTGTTTGAACACACGCACATCTTGCACACACATTAAAACCTGTTCCACTTTTTGGAAGAGTATGCCATTGTGTGCTGGTGGGAACGGATGACAGACTTTACAAAACTGCATGCACACAGGGACTGGATGTAAACAAGCACACGAGTGCTTATTCCATTATCCCCGATATAAAAGAATAAATCGAATCAAATCTCTCTCTCTCTCTCTCTCTCTCTCTCTCTCTCCCTCTCTCTCTAATCACCCACCTCTTTCTTCCTTCGCTCCTCTTCCTCTCTCTGTCTCCTCTCCTCCTCCTCCTCCCTCTCCCTCCTCTTCCTCTCCTCGCGGTCTTTGTCCCTGTCTTTCTTATCCTTGTGTCGCTCCTCTCTGTCTTTCCGTCGCTCCTCCCTCTCTTTCTCTCGGTCTCTGTCTTTGTCGCGGTCTTTGTGCCGCTCCTCTTTGTCCTTGTGTCTTTCCTCCCTGATACACACATGCGCGCACACACACACATGCACATATGCGCACACACACACGCACACACACAAACGCACGCACGCGCAACCACACACACACAAAATACTCACACATACACACATACACGCAACCACACACACACACATGCACGCGCGAGCACACACACATGCACGCATGCGTGCGCACACACACACACACACACACATACATACACACACACACACACACACACACACACACACACACACACACACACACACACACACATACACAGAGGTTAAAAACCCCAACCTAACAACAAAAATATGGCTGATTAGGATTTCTGTATGTGTTTTGGTTTGTTTGTCTAGTTGGTTTTTTTGTTGGTTTTTTTTTTTGCATGGTGCTTCAAGGGGATGGGATAGCCTAGTGGTTAGAATATTGCACTCGTTATTTGATGACCCAGGTTCGATTCCCGATCGAGAAGATTTTTCTCCTGGAGTTAACATCAGTGCCCACTCCACTCTCTCCAAAAGTCCTTCGGATTAGACTATAAACTGAGGCCCCATGTGTGAACGCACGCAGAACATCTTGCGCACACGTTAAATCATGTACCACTTTTCATAAGAGTAGGCCATTGTGTGCCGGTGGGAACAAATGACAAGATGTACAAAACTGCACACACACAGGGACTGGATGTACAAAAGCACATGAGTGCTTATTCCATCATCCTCGATAAAAAAAATAAATAAATAAACTGCGCTTGCTATCTGACAACCAGTTTTCTGCTACTGGAGCCATTTTAGGCAGGTGGAGGTCAGGTTGTTGATTTTGAGATTCTGATTGATTAAAAAAAACAAACTATAGCCATCATTCTACCATGTAATGGGGAGACGGATAGCCTAGTGGTCAGAACATTGCGCTGGCAATTTGACGACCCGGGTTCAAGTCCGGTCGAGGAAATTTTATCCTGGAGTTAACATCAGTTCTGACTCCACTCTCCCCCAAAGTCCTTCGGATGAGACTTTAAACTGAGGCCCCGTGTGCGAATGCACGCAGAACATCTTGCGCACACGTTAAATCCTGTTCCGCTTTTCGTAAGAGTAGGCAATTGTGTGCCGGTGGGAACAGATGACAATACTTAAAAAACTGCATACACACGGGGACCGGATGAAAAAAAGCACATGATTGCTTATTCTGTTATCCGATATAAAAGAATAAATAAATAAAAATAATGAAATATAAAGCCGTAATTTTGTTTCCTTTTGCTTGAAAAAGTGTTTAAAAAATACCCTTCATTCTGACCACCTAATAATGATGCTAAACTTGGGATGTAAAAAAAGCATATGATTGCTTATTCCATCATCCTCGATATAAAAGAATAAATAAATAAACAAATAAATAAATAAATAGATAAATAAACAAATAAACAAATAAATAAATAAATAAATAAATTTCCTATTTCATCACTTCCTGCAGTCTATCATTTCAATTCATTATGATTGTTCACAAAACTGTCTGATTTGTTCATCAGCCTATTTATTACTGATTAGTAATAACATGTGAACCACTAAAAATTGACCTCTGGTGCAATGCGACTCAGTGGATCAGTGGTCTAGAGGTAATGCGCCTGTATAGAAAGCGAAAAGTCCAGGTCAGAAGTGTGCGGTGGTTCAATCCCCGTTTGGGCCCAAAACTTTTCC
>CM060343.1:31553927-31566427 GCA_030674155.1 Stramonita haemastoma
AAGAATAGACACAAGAAGGCAGGAAAACAGACAAGAAGGAGGTGACAGTGCCCTAAGGAAGGAATCCTCCAGGAGATGAGGGGGGAGAGGGATTGATGAATACGTTTGGAAAACCTGTTCCTCAAATATAGTCTTTAAAAAGTGTATGTGGAAAAAAAAATTAACGCCGGGGAAATATTAATTTACACCAAAAAAACTTTAGTTCGTAGTTGCACATTTTCTTCCCCATGGTAATGCTGGCAGTCTGTCAGTATAAACAGCGTGCCCATAAATTCTGTGCGAGGATTTCCCTCTTTTCTATCCCTTTCTTGTTTCGGCCTTGTTCCTTTTCTTCTTGTCATCTGCTTGTCTGTGCTTTAATCCAGAACTGTGATAGATGAAGCCCAGGCACTGAAGGCAGCCACATAACAATACAGCACAGTACAGTACAGTACAGTACAATACAGTACAGTGCAGTGCAATACAGTACAGTGCAGTACAATACAGTACAATACAGTACAGTGCAGTACAGTACAGTACAGTGCAGTACAGTACAGTGCAGTGCAGTACAGTACAATACAGTACAGTGCAGTGCAATACAGTACAGTGCAGTACAATACAGTACAATACAGTACAGTGCAGTACAGTACAGTACAGTGCAGTACAGTACAGTGCAGTGCAGTACAGTACAATACAGTACAGTACAGTACAATACAGTACAGTACAGTACAATACAGTACAGTACAGTACAATACAATACAGTACAGGACAGTACAATACAATACAGTACAGTACAATACAATACAGTACAGTACAATACAATACAGTACAGTACAATACAATACAGTACAATACAGTACAATACAACACAATACAATACAATACAGTACTGTACAGTACAATACAATGTACTGACCTCTTTCTTCTTGCCATCCCCCTCTCTCTTCTCCCTTCTCTCCCGACGGAGTTTATCTCGATCCTCCTGTTCATACACAAAACAACACACAGGTAGAGTACAATTCTTATCACACACAACACACACACACACACACACACACACACACACACGCATGCATGCACGCATGCACGTACACACGCATGCACGCACACACACACGCACACACATTGCTGGTGGGAACAAATGACAAAATTGACAAAACTGCATACACATGGGACTGAAAGTAAAAAAAAAAAAAAAAAAAAAAAAAAAAAAGCACAAGAGTGCTTATTCCATTATTACCCTTGAAATAAAAGAATAAAATATTTTTAAAAAGTTAAAATAACATTAAGATAACAACAAAAAGAGTCATTTCAATAACTGCACGTATTGGGTTTGCATACGCAAATTCCTACACAATTAACACATCACTTAATAGAAACATACGACACCCGTTACTTTACTCATGTTGTCAATATAACAGCAATGTTGCAGAAGGCTTCAGTATTTTAGACAGTGTTGATAAAGTCTTCACATGTGGAGTCTGTTTCTATCATACTAAAGTTTTGTTGTGTTGGTTTTTTTTTTGGGGGGGGTAATCATGAAAATTTCTTTGCAGACTGTGTTCCTTTTTTCTTTTTTTTTTCCCTATCACACTTTTATTTTAATTCATTCATGAAAATATCAATATTTAGTTTCGTTTGGCTAAGTCAACATTTTTTTTTCTTCTTCCTCAGCAGCTAGGAATCCCAGGTTCACCAATGGTGAGATTTATGCGCTTGCGACCGCCCCCCCCCCCCCCCCCCCCCCCCCCCCTGCATTTAGGTAGCCGCATTCCGATTTCAGGGATGGTGTCTAAACACGACACCTGTGTAGTACAAGCTGGTTTTGTTCCATCATCTGTTCCTACCAACACACAATGGCCTACTCTTTCAAAACTTGGAAAGGGTTTTTAACATGCGTGCAAGATGTTCTGCACATGGGGCCTCAGTTTATAGTTTTACCCGCAGGACTCTGACATTCAGTTTGATTTTTTTTACAATCAAACTGGGAGAAGAAAGTGTGAGGAGGCTGGGAATCGAACCCAGAACCTCACTGTTAAGTTGTTGGCAGGCGAACGTCTCAGTTAACCACCCTGCCACCTTCCTTCTCGACTGACATTTGCATACAAAGAATTCTCCAACTTTACACCACTTCAAGGTAGCCCACAGCATTTAGCTTACAGCTATAACTGACAAACCTTTGGGCAGGGCCAGCTATGTTGAAATATTTGGAATATTCAAACGAGTTAGTGGGTCTCAAGTGTGCAAAGTGAAATTTCTGTTTACACACATACATGCCGTACTGGTTTATTAATGTATGGTCAAGAATGCATAAGAACACATAAAAAAGCATGCTCATGTACGTATGCACAGAAGCGTGTGTACATATGCAGGCAGACACACATATTCAGGTAAGATATCTCACACACACACACACACACACTCACACTCACACACACGTACATGAATCCGTGCATTGCATACATACACGCAGGCATAAGTGTGCACACACCACATACGCACACATGCACGCGTACACAATGCATTGTGAGAGCACACTTGCACACAAACATACACACACACACACACAACATAACCCACGCACCCACATGTTCTCTCTCTCTCTCTCTCCCTCCCTCTGATAAGGGTGGGGACTGGATGTAAAAAAGCACAAAAGTGCTTATTCATTATCCTCAAAATAAAAGAATTTACCTTTGCCTTTGTCTCTCTCTCTTTCTCTAATACACACACACATTCTCTCTCTCTCTCTCTCTCTCTCTCTCTCTCTCTCTCTCTCTCTCTCTCTCTCCCCTCTCTCTCTCACACACACACACAATACATTCTCAAGCATTTAGTTATATAATTATGATTAGCATTACATGCACAACCCATGTCAAACCATATGCTTTTCTATTACATATCCAACTACACTACCTGTACACATTCAGAAACACAAAACAAAAAACAAAAAACCCCAAACCTTAAAAAATACCTTAACTATACTCTAACTAGCATAGATCTACACAACGATACAACAAGAGCAATTTCAAGAAAGAAAGGCTACCTAAAATTTAAAATCTGTCCGTACATTTATTATTGAAAGTAGGTAAAAAAAAAAAAAGAAATTAAAAAAAATGATAAACACAAGCTTCAGCAATTAAAAAAAACAAAAAAAAGAAAAAAAAAAAAGGATCACAAATAGTGGAGAAAGAAGGTGAACCTTTTCCCTGCAGGTAACCTGCTATAGGGTAACCAACCATCTCCTAACCCTTCCCTATGTAGCACCAACAACTGGGCTACAGTAGCATACACATGTGACGCTCCACCACATAATGAGACGCATTGCACCAGAGGTCAATTTTTAGTTATTGACATGTCATCAAACTGCAATAAAATGGCTATACAATACAAAAAACAGATTGAAAGTCGGACAATTCTAGGAAAAGTTATTGTAAGTTAAAATACTAGACTGCAGGAAATGACAAAATGAGAAATTGACAAGTTAAGCATCCTAATAGGTAGTCAGAATGAGGGCTTGGGTATTTTTAAAACACGTTTAAATGCAGAAGGATACAAAATTATGATTTGATATTTCACTATAGGGTAGAATAATGGCTATACTTTAATAATCAATCAAAATCTCAAAATTGCCAACTTGACCCCACCTGCCTTTAATGGCTCCTAGCGGAAAAGTGGGTTATGTGCTAAGCGACTCATTTCGTCGTGGAGCGCCACAAATATGCACAGTGCACCAGTGCGGGGAAAGAGGGGTTCTCTCCCTTAATGTGGTAGGGGCAGTGCTAAGGTTGCAGCAGGATTTATTTTTTATTTTTCAGATTCTTGACCAGAGCTCAGACACTCAAAATGGTGAGATGTTGTGTGTGCAACTGGCTTTTGCCTGCCATGAAGGTAGCCGCATTCCAACAACAGGGATGATGTCTACACACAACACCAATGTTCATGTTCCGCTTTACGCAAGAGTACGCCTTTGTGTGCCGGTGGGAACAGATGACATTCTTACAAAACTGCATACACACGGGGACTGGATGTAAAAAAAGCACATGAGTGCTTATTCCATTATCCTCAATATAAAAGAATAAATAAATTAATTAATTAAAAAATGCATTTTAAAAAAGTTTTTTTTTCTTCACTTCTTACCGGCATGAAATGACCCACTCTTCACAAAAGGCACAAGGGACTTAAATGTGCGCACAAGATGCTCTGCATGCATTCACACACAAGACCCCCCGTTTATAGTCTCATCTGAAAGACTTTCTGAAGTGTGGAGTCAGTACTGATGTTAACTCCAGGGGGAAAAATCCTCTTTACTGAATATCTCAGTGGTGGCTCGAACTCGGACTTGATCCCAAGCCATCAGATTGTGAGTGCCGCATTCTAACCACTAGGTTATCCTGCCCCCACCCACCCCCTTAAAGTGGGTATAAAAATAAAGAGATAAGCACAAGCTCTAGCTCTACAAGCATATCTGATTAAAAAAAATGTCAAAGAGAGAAAAGGAAAAAGGTCATGGTTGCAATAGGAAAAAAACATTTCACATTTATGGAAGAAAGCTGTATTTGAAAATTTTTTTTTTACTGAAATTTAGCAACAACAACGCATGTTCATCTGTAGCTTTCTAATCTCTTCATATCATAGGATAGGCGGACACAGACATGAACAGACACAGACACACACTCACACGCACGCACGCACACATGCATGCACCCACTCACTCTAACACACACACAGACACACAGACACACACAATACCAACAGCCCTCCTCACCCCCCCCCCCCCAATACATATATATATAAACAAGATAAAATCAACTGATAGGCAGTTAATGTTTTTTTTTCAATATCAAAACACAGAATTGGAACAACAGCTGTAGCCTCTAAATAAAGCAATCACAAATGAAACACATCTATCACCTACAAGGCTAGCTAGCTAAAATAAAAAATAAAAATAAAAAAAAAGCTTATAGAAAAAAATCAAGCAACATTATCTAAACACAGCAAAGAGCGTTGATTAATAGACTAAAAAAAATCTTTCTGATGAGGAAAAAAAAAAAAATCTTTTTTTAAAAAATTTTTAATTGTTGTTGAATAATAATAATAACAAGAAGGAGAAGAAGAAGAAGAAAAATTATTAACAACAACAATAATGATAATGATACTACTACTACTACTACTACTACTACTAATGATAATCATAATAATCATAATCATAATAATAATGATGATGCTGATGATAGTAATAATAAAGCTAAAGTGGATGAATAAAGACTGTTGATTAATTTTGTTTAAAATGTTGATTAATTTTTGTTTAAAATGCCGATTCATTTTTGTTTAATAAAAATTTGATTAACTTTTGTTTAAAATGTTGATTAGTTTTTGTTTAAAATGTTGATTTAAAAAAAAAAAAATGTTGATAACTTTTTGTTTAAAATGTTGAATATTTTTTGGTTAAAATGTTAATTACTTTTTGTTTAAAATGTTGATTACTTTTTGTTTTAAAATGTTGATTAATTTTTTGGTTTAAAATGTTGATTAATTTTTTGGTTTAAAATGTTGATTATTTTTTGTTTAAAATGTTGATTAATTTTTGTCTAAAATGTTGATTATTTTTTTGAAGAAAACTGCTAGCTAATACAGATATGTTAAAAGGTTACTAGCAGGTCAACAAGACATCGGCTAATTTACTTTTCGAAGGAAGCTGTTAATCTTTGGAAAAAAAGCAGATAATTAATAAAAGTGGGTTAAAAGTCACAAGCAGGTCAGCAGGACATCGACTAATTTACCTCCGTCAGGTCCACGCGGACAGGAGAAAAGTCTCCCCGACTACGACTTTTGCCCCTACGACCCTTCAAAGGTCAACAAATGAAACTTACAGCACCACAAGAAAATATCACATGAAACAATACTGAGAAATGACAAAAACCGAAATATTCAAAACAGACTGGTTCACAAAAAGACACAAACTTCACATAACCACAACCACAACAACATTAACAATAACAAAAAACAAGTACACATATTGAGAAATGACAAAACTGAAATATTCAAAACAGACCGATTCACAAAAAGTAACACAAACTTCACATCACCACCACCACCACCACCACACCACACCAAAAACAGCACACAAAAGAACACACGAAAAATCAGTTTTCATTAAATAACAAACACAGATTAATTCACAAAAGTTTAACAAAATTTAGAAGACAAGAGTATTATCATAAGACAAATCACACACACACAAAGAAAAAAAAAAACAATATTAAATTTCAAAAGTTGAGAAGGATTTCACTGCATCACAAAAAGATAATATGTGACACTCCACCACAAAATGAGTCGCTTTGCACCTGACCAACTTTTCTGCTGGAACTTTTCTGCTAGAAGCCATTTTAGGCAGGCGAGGGTCAGGTTGTTGATTTTGATGATTATAAAACTATAGTCATTCTTCTACCTTGTACTGAAGTATCAAGGTGAAATTTTGTTTCTTTCTGCTTTAAAAATGTATTAAAAAACACCCAAGCCCTCATTCTGACCACCTATTACGATGCTTAACTTGTCAATTTCTCATTTTGTCACTTCATGCATTCTATCATTTCAGTTGATAATAACTCTTCATAGAAATGTCCGATTTTCAATTAGTTTTTTGTATTGTAAAACCTCTTTCTTGTAGACTAATAAAATGTCAGTAACTAAAAAATGACCTATGGAGCAATGCTACTCATTAATGTGGTGGAGCGTCACATTTCATTGAATGCTCCGACAGCAACTGTTGTCTGTCATATGAGCCAAAATGCGTTGTGAAAAAGATAATGATATGAAATGACAGAGACAGCAACATCACTGTGATAGCTGATAAAATTCGTGTTGAAAATGCACGGAATGATACAACAACAAGAATATTAATTCATGCACTCTGTCTCTGTGACTCCATCAGGGAATCGCTGTGAGACTGCTGAGTACGGAACTGATAAGACATTTGTATGTGTATGTATGTCTCATTTTTAGCTTGTAAGGATCTTTAGATGTGTGTGTTTGTGTATGCATGTGTGTGTGTGTGTGCGTGCGTGCGTGCGTGGCGTGCGTGCGTGCGTGCATGCGTGCGTGCGTGTGTGTGTGTGTGTGATATGTCATTTTATTTTTTTATTTGAAGTTATCTTGCAATGTTTAAACCAATATGACATGCAGCTTTCTTGTGTCTTTTGAGATTAAATGAGATTATTAGTTCATTATTTCAACACAGTTATGAAAAAACCCACCCAACCCTCAAATGAAACCAACCAACCACACCAAACCAAACAAACCCAAGAATTTATAAACAGCAACTTTCCAAACACCTTGTACTAAACTAGCAAAGTACCTCGAACATTAAAAAAAAAAAAAAACCCAGCAAAGCATTTTGTTTCTCTTTTGTTTCTTTTACTTATATCACCATCTTTAATGGCACAACTTTT
Source organism: Stramonita haemastoma (assembly GCA_030674155.1). Classification (NCBI taxonomy): domain Eukaryota; kingdom Metazoa; phylum Mollusca; class Gastropoda; order Neogastropoda; family Muricidae; genus Stramonita; species Stramonita haemastoma. The sequence goes on from CM060343.1 coordinate 31,561,355, forward strand.
TCGTCATGAAGTCAGAAATGAAAACGGGTTACATCATTTACTTTTCTTATTTTTAAAATGTGTATTTTTTAAATTATTAATTAATTAATTAAATAACTTTTAACAGCTTACATCTTCATCCTTCTTGCGTGATTTTTTCTCCTCTCCTGCTCCGTTCACGCCATCTTTGGCTCGTCGACGCTCTTTCCCGTCTGCCAATCAAAACAAAGCAGACCAAATGCAAAAACTATGGAAACCCACAGGCACAAAAAAATTGCAAAAAATCAACATGTACAAAAAAAAAAAAAAAAGAAGGAAGGACTATGTGCTTTAGAGGAGTAGACATCAAATGACATTACCAGTCATGTTTACAATTAGGTCAAATGAATGGGTACAGTCCTACCCCCCCCCCCCCCCCCCATTACCCAGCTGTAAATGGGTACCTGCCCTCTTTAGGGTCAGGGAAGGTAAGGCAGCAAGGGAGAGGAGATGGGCACCACCCTCAACACACTGGCCCCTAGTGAAGCTGAAGTCTCTGATGCCTTGCTCCCCTATGACCACATAGGTTATGGGACACCTTTACCTTTTACCATTAACAAATGAATGGGAGAAAAGTTCACATTCAGATGGGACTTTAACTGAAATGGAATAAGTACTCGTGTCCTTTTTCACATCCAGTCCCCATGTGTATGCAGTTTTGTAAAATTTTGTTACCTGTACCCACCTGCACACAATGGCCTACTCTTCCAAAAAGCAGAACAGGTTTTAACATGTGCTCAAGATATTCTGCGTGCATTCACACACAGGGCCTCAGTTCATAGTCTCATCCAAAGGACTTTTGGGGAGAGTGGAGTCAGCACTGATGTTAACTCCTGAGAGAAAAATCCCTTGAACGGGACTGACTCAAAGCAGATCATGAGTGCAATGCACAACGCTCCAAGCAACCAGGCTATCGCATCCCCCGGTTGTTGTTTTTTTTTAAGGAGTTCAGAAATGAAATATTTTTCACTGACCGTCATCGCGTGACTTTTTCTTCTTGTCCCCTCCATCCTTGGCTCCCTGAAAATCAATAACAACAACAACAATGATCACAACAACTGAAGTATAACAATCAATCAGCACATCCACAACATCACACCATATCATCAAAAGGATAACATGGCAAGGTGGCAAGTGAATTTGAAAAAAAACAAAAAACAGCCAAACCCCCAAACAAGACTGATTAGTGATTTCTATGATTATTATGTATACAAATAATGCTCACACGCTATCACATAATCACTCATATGTGTGCACACATACGCATGCATGCACTCATGCACGCACGCACGCAGACAGACAGACAGACAGACAGACAGACAGACAGACACAGAGAGAGAGAGAGAGAGAGAGAGAGAGAGAGAGAGAGAGAGAGAGAGAGAGAGAGAGAGAGAGAGAGAGAGAGAGAGAGAGAGAGAAGAGAGAGAGAGAGAGAGAGAGAGAGAGAGAGAGAGAGAGAGAGAGAGAGAGAGAGAGATTCTATTTTTCTTTTCTTTTTTTTAAACACTAGCATATTTATTCCATAGTGCTTTGTATCCCTAAAAGCCATATACTGCTTGTGCTAAAAAAAGAGTTATGATTGTTAGACCATTGTCCTAATGTAAGTACTGTAAACATTATTCACAAATATGGAAATAATATCACAGATAATGAATCTTAAATCATTCATAACAACAATAGTGCTTTTGTGTTACAATAACAAAACAGTAAGAATGAACACCAAACCTTTGAAATAATTCACAATTCGCTGAACATTGCAGCCCAATTTAGAAATAATGACAATAATGATGATAATAATAACAACAATAATAATGATGATAATAATAATAACAACAACAATAATAATAATAATAATAATAATAATAATAATAATAATAATAATAATAATAATAATAATAACAATGATAGCACTAACAATAACAACACTACTACTACTACAAATGTATGAAGTTTATATAGTACTAAATCTTGTAAAGTAAAACAAATCAAAGCACTGTATTGCACGCATTCTCCTTCCTCCCAGAGGGGGGGGGGGGACAACTAAGCCCCACCCCATCCCACACCACCCTAAAATTCTTCGAAAGCCAATAAACTATACTAAAAACTCACCACTACCACCACTATGGATAAATTACCAACATAACAAACCCAAGTAACAAAACGACCCACAAAACTTTCTCACAGCACATAGGTGTGACGCTCTACCACATAATAAGTCACACTGCACCAGAGGTCAATTTTTAGTTGTTGACATGTTATTCATCTGCAACAAAAAGGCTATTGAATACAAGAAACAGATTGAAAATCAGACAATTCTGTAAAAAGTTGTAACAAACTGAAATGAGAGACTGCAGGAATTGACAAAAAATGAGACATTGACTAGTTAATCATCATAATGGGCCTTTGCGGGGGGGGGGGGGGAGGGGGACAGTCGTTAAGGGACATTGTGGTGGTCGCCACCTCAGGTGGGTGACTCACTCAGTCTGGCTCCCTGACTGAGCTAATACCGTTGTGAGTAGGGAGCTTAGTAGGTGGTGTCCTGCGTATGTTTGCTCAGAACAGGCACCACTGAACACCACCAAAGTGATCCAGCAGAAGTGCAGGGCCCCTCTGGCTGGTGGCCCCAAGGTGGCCTAACATTGATGGGCTCCCTGTGGACTCCCACCCCCAGGGATGATACACAACGAATCTGGGTATGGCTGTGGCGGGGAGATTGAAATGAGCGGTGTGGGAACAACAGGACGGGGACATCACAGAAGACAAGGGAGCAAAAAAACAACAAAAAAAGATAACCTGACCCCCACATGCCTTTAATGGCGCTCTTAGTGAAAAAGTGGGTATGGTGCAAAGTGCTTCATTTTTTTGTGGTGGAGCGTCACAATTACTAATTATAAAAACTACCCACAACAATTCCTTCAATGGTTTACAGGTTAGATACTGGGCAAAGTGCAGGAACAATGACAAAGAAAGAAAGAGAGAAAGAAACAAACAAACAGGTGGTACAACAGGTGGTGAGGGGAGGTGAGGTGAGGTGAGTAACCAGCCGCTACCTGCAAAGCATGTGTGAGATCTTCCGTGGTCCAAGTGTCGTCTTTACGTCGGGGCTAGAAAAGCAAAACAACACGGCAACCTTGAACACACACCGCAAAGACTCCCATGCCTGGTTAGCTTCTTTTTTTGATTGTTGTTGTAATTTTTAATTATGCCTGGTTTGGTGGATCGGGGGTCTAGAAGTAACACACCTGCCTAGAAAGCGAAAAGTCCGGGTCAGAAGTGTGTGGTGGTTCAATTTCCGTTTGGGCTGGAAACTTTTCCCCTATCTATTAGACCATGGGTGGTGGTATGGGTGCTTGTCTTTCAGATGAGATGATAAACCGAGGTCCCGTGTGTTACACATAGTTACTCAGTGCATGTAAAAGAACCCATGGCAACAAGAGAGTTGTCCCTGGCAATATGTAGAAAAAGCAACTCTAGTAAGGAAACAAATACAGTTGCAGACAGGAAAAAAAAGAAAAGAAAAAAGGGTGGCGCTGCTCTTGAGGCAACGTGCTCTCTCCGCTGGGAGAGCAGCTTGAATTTCCTGCAGAGAAATCTGCCGTGACTAAACTGGTCTGAACATGAAAATGGTTAGCTAGTTAGGGGAGAATAGCCAAGTGGTTAGAACATCAGCCACACAGTTTGTGATCTGATGGTAGCTGAGGGTGTGGGGGTTCCAGTCTCCACTGACCTGTTCATTTGTGGAGACATTCCCCTAAGTAGAGAAAACACTGGCACTTTTTTATTTTCACCCCCAAACCAAGCAACAACACACATCACTCTCCTTAAAAAAAAATCCAGACATTTTGAATTTGAAACTCCTCTTCCACCACCACCAGGTACCAAGCCACGTTCTTTTGTCCGTTCTTCACATTACATAGACTGTGTGCTACATTTAAGTATTATGATTTTCTGTTTTTGGTGGGTTTTTTTTTTCAATATTTTGTTTGGTTCCTCAGCTAGAGCTTCAAGGTTTGCCAAAGTTGAGATTTTTCCACATATGTGACCATTTTTTGCTCACCAATTACAGTGCCAACATTACAGACTTTGCAGTTAATGACTAAGCACCACACCAGTGTGCATACATTAAAAAAAAAAAAAATTCTGTCATTCATTCTTACACTAGTTACAGGCATGAATGGCCTTCTCTTCCAAAACACAGAACACATTTTTATCATACATGTATGAGCGCAAGATGTTCTGCATGTATTCACACACAAGGTTTCAGTTCATTGTCTTATCCAAAGGACTTTCAGGGGAGTGGAGTCAGTACTTACTAATGTTAACTCCTGGGGAGAAATCCCCTTGAATGCGCGTGTCAATGGTAGCTCAAGACCGAGCTCCATCCCAGATCATGAAATTCCCAATGCAATGCTCTAGCCACTAAGCTATCATGTCCTCTAATGAATCTTGAAACCTAGACAAAAAAAATATGTAATTAAGAGGTCGAGACATGACCCATATACTAGAAAAGTGCTTAAAGTGGGCTGAAGACTAATCAGACTGACAATTTCCTACGATCATCCATCTTGCACAGATCAGTTGTGGGTTTTTTTTCTCATAAAAGTAGTACAGTATTGTCAGAAACCTCTAATCATCACTAGAGACATCAATGATCATAACCAACAACTAAAGTGTTATCAGCTAACTTAAACTTAAGATGCTGGTCTGTAAAAAAAAGAATAATGCTGGAAATTGTAGACCTTTAACGGATCATTCTTTTACACAGAAAAAAAAATCAAACATAAAATCAATAATAATAACGATAGTGCCAGCGACCATGTATTTTATAAGTTATGATAGGGCCTATCCATCATATTCAGATATTGGTAATTGTACTTCAACCAAGCTATCTAAAACAGTTCCAATATTTGTTCTAGGAGGCAACACTGCTTTGCTGATCTTTGTTTGCAGGCTCTAAGAATCAACCGAAAGCCAACGTGACACAACTTACAAGCTAACTACGCGAAACAAATGCTTGTGCCACAAAAACTAGCGTAGGCTAAGTAAACCTTTCTA
>CM060343.1:31576427-31578927 GCA_030674155.1 Stramonita haemastoma
GATGATGATGATAATGATTTTCATTTCCAAGAGTTACAGATGAGCTCGTGCATCTTATAAATTTTTTTAAACTGCCTTTACCCTGAAGAGAGTCCAGTCAAATTCTTTTATTTGGAGGATAATGGAGTAAGCACTCATGTGCTTCCTTACGTGCAGTTCTCCGCCCTTAGCCTAGGCCTATCAGGAATACATCAAGAGAGAGAGAGAGAGAAGGGGAGAGAGAGAGAGAAGAGAGATGTGGATGCACCTTACTAATTGATCGGGCGGCACATTTCTGCACCAAAATGCACTCAGGCCTCGGGGTGGGCCTAGTAGTTAATTTATAACTATAGACACTGCAGATGCAGGCCTAGTATCAGAAACCACAGCCTGTTCACATTTATTTACTTCTCCGCCTGTTCTAATGGGTGTGGTATGGTGGAACACACTCCCATTTTCTCTGTAGGCCAAACCTAGGGCCTATTCTCTCGACGCGTGCCTGCACGCGCTGGCAGGGCCGCGCGCGCGCGCGTTAACTGGAACTTTCGATCCTACGCACAAATAGGGTGAAGCAAAATGTCGGCGTCCACGACTTGAAACGACATTGACCTTACAGCGTCCTTCGCAAAAGAGACGAACGGGTCAAATCGAAGAAGCAATGTCGTCTGCTTCTTTCGGTTTGAACCCGTCAAGGCGAAAAGCTACCCTACCCCTCAGACTGCACAAGGTCGGTCATAGCAGAGAGATAAGGAGGTGACTCTTTGGACACCCTTGACAGCCAGTCTTTCCTTTACGTTTTTAAAAAAGAGAAGAGCTTCAACGTGTCGTCTGCCATATATTCTCCCCCGATTTATTTATCAGGGCCCACCCCGGTTTTCCTGCACATAAACATTTCTGCTGTTGTGCTGTTTCTGTCAGATCTGGCACTGCCATCTCATACCGGTGTGGCAGTTTTTTTTCTATCTTTTTTTTTGAGGAGTCTGGATTTACGTGTGTGTTGGGAAGAATGAAGAAAGAGGTGATGAAACTGGATCATTATCGGCCCCCCCTCCCCCCCCCCCCCCCCCCCCCCCCCCCCCCCCCCCCCCCCCCCCCCCCGTTTCTGATGAAAGTGTGATCCCAAGCCAAGCCGGCATTAGAGAAGATTTAGTTGATGTATATAGCAGCAACCCCACGCAGCAAGTGTGCAGAATTATTTTATTGAGAGAGCATGTACTAGAAAAAAGATTTATCACTGGAACTATACGGCTGGCTTGTTTTCTTGAGTGGTGGTATCCTGTGGTTTTTTAAATTTTATTTTTAATTTAATATTAATTTCCTAAACGTCTTTTTTCAGAACCCGTTTACCTTTTAACGTTTCGAAGTGACTTGATATTTTGGAGTGCAGGTTTTGTCAAACAGTGAATAGTTTTCTTTTTCCGCGTGTTGGAGTGAAATTTCCAAAAGAAAGTCTGGGTTCGTCAGGGTTTTTTTATTTTTTTTAAACAAAATATTAACTTCGTTGAAATTTTGTCGGTTGGAAAAGAATATTCATGAAGCAGACGACTGTGGTGGCATATTGACAAGGTTGTGGTGACGTGTTTTTCATTGTATCACCTGACAGGTAAGTTATTGCTTTGTTCAGATGAACGTTGGGGGGGACCTGTCTTGTTTGTATGGGTCCTGGTTCATGTTCAGTTTTTCTGCCTGTGTGTGTGTGTGTGTGTGTGTGTGTGAGAGAGAGAGAGAGGAGAGAGAAGAGAGGAGAGGAGAGGAGAGAGAGAGAGAGAGGGAGAGAGAGAGAGAGAGTTTGTCTATCTGATACGGTATGTCTGTCTGCTTCTGTCACATTTGTCTGTCAATGTCTGTTGCCAATCCCTCTGTCCGTCTGTCCCCAGGTCAGTCTGTCAGTCTATCACAATTGGCAGTTGCTGTCATTTGTCGCCTGTTACAGTCTGTCTGTCCGTCTATCAGTCTGTCAGTCTTTCTGTGTCTGTCAGGTCAGCTATCCCCCGTCGTTTTTTCAGTCTGTCTTTCTGGGGTCTGTCAGTCAGTCTGTCTGTCTGGGCCCCACGTGTCAGTCTGCTCTCTTGTGTCATTTCAGTTGTCTGTTATCAGTTTTCTATCTGTCTATAAGTTGTTGTCTATCAGTCTGTCTATCTGTATCAGTCTGTCTATCTGTCTGTTTTATCATTGTCTATTGTCTGTCTGTCCTGTCTGTCTGTATTGTCTATCAGTCTGTCTAACCCGTTGTCTGTTCTCTGTCTATCAGGGTTTTCTATCAATCAGTCTGTGTTATCTATCAGTCAGTCTGTCTGTCTTCTATCTATCAATCAGTCGTCTGTCGTCTATCTGTCTATCAGTCTGTCTGTCTATCTGTCTATCAGTTGTCTGTCTATCTATCAGTCAGTCTCGTCTATCTAATCAGTCCGTCTGTCTTATCTGATCTATCAATCAGTCTGGTGTTATCTGTCTATCAGTCTGTCTGTCTATCTGTCTATCAGTCTGTCTGTTTAAAATTATCAGTCTGTCTGTCTACTTT
>CM060343.1:31583927-31586427 GCA_030674155.1 Stramonita haemastoma
TTACTCTGCACCCTTGGAAAATAAAGATTATTCATTGATTCATAAAGATTATTCATTATTCATGTTTCTCTCTCTCTCTCTCTCTCTCTCTCTCCCCTCTTGTCTCTCTGTTTTCTGCCGTTGTTGTTGAGATTATATTATAGTCCCAGCGGAGGTACTCCGATTTTTAAGGACTATGGTTACCCCAAGGTCTGTGGCTTTTATATCATAGCAGAGTTGTGATGTGTTGCAGCGAGGATTGGTGGGGGGTTTCGTCTGGCCTATGGTCAGCCTGGTCAAGCCTTGTTTGACCTATTGGGGAAGGGGAGGGAGGGCAGTGGTCAGTGCAGCCAGTGTGCACGTGTGCTGCCTGCCAAAGATCTGCAGCCGCAGGTAAGTGGTACGAATATATATATATATATATATATATATATATATATTATTTATTTATTTACACACATACATATGTGTGTGTGTGTGTAATCTTAACCCGGTCACGAGAGAAGACAGACAGACAGAGACAGAGAGAGGGGGGGGGGGGGAAAAGAGAGTGAGAGCAAAGATACTTGAGTATCTTTGGTGAGAGAGAGAGAGAGAGAGAGAGAGAGAGAGAAAAGAGAGAGAGAGAGGAGAGAGAGAGAGAAGAGAGAGAGAGAGAATAATGATATGAATGAATGAATGAATGAATGAATGAATGAATGAATCATCTTTATTTTTCAAGGGTTACAGAGTAAGAGAGAGAGAGAGAGAGAGAGAGAGAGAGAGAGAGAGAGAGAGAGAGAGAGAGAGAGAGAGAGAGTGCGTTGTTGTGTGTGGTGTGAGAGAGAGAGAGAGTGTGTGTGGAGAGAGTGTGAGTGTGTGTGTGTGTGTGTGTGTGTGTGTGTGTGTGTGTGTGTGTGTGTGTGTGTGTGTGTGTGTGTGTGTGTGTGTGTGTGTGTGTGTGTGTGTGTGTGTGTGAGTGAGATGGAGAGAGGAGAGAGAGAGGAGGAGGGAGAGAGAGAGTCTAGAAGGGAGGGGGGGAGGAAACGCAGATGTCTTAAATCTGAAGGCGGACATAGTCTAACATTCGACGTGCAAAAGTGCGAGTAAGCGGATTCATACAGAAAAGAAGTCAGACACAGAGAAATGTCGAAACAGCTCACGGGCTTGTAACCATGTGTGTGTGTGTGTGTGTGTGTGTGTGTGTGTGTGTGTGTGTGTGTGTGTGTGTGTGTGTGTGTGTCTGTGTGTGTCTGTGTGTGTCTGTGTGTTTGTGTGTGTATGTGTGTGTAGTATGTATGTATTGTGTGTGTGTGTGTGTAGTATGTGTGTGAGTGTGTATGCATCATGTGTGTGTGTGTGTGTGTGGTGTGTGTGTGTGTGTGTGTGTGTGTGTGTGTATGTATGTATGTATGTATGTATGTATGTATGTATGTATGTGTGTGTGTTGTGGTATGTGTTGTATGTATGTATGTATGTATGTTGTATGTATGTATGTATGTATGTATGTATGTATGTATGTATGTATGTATGTATGTGGATCTTTAACATGATATTTGATCTTCTGCATGTGTTCATACTGAAGGGAATTTAGGCATGGCAGGTCTATGCTGAAGTTGACTGGGAGGTATGTATGTATGTATGTATGTATGTATGTATGTATGTATGTATGTATGTATGTATGTATGTATGTATGTATGCATGCATGTATGCATGTATGCATGTATGTATGTATGTATGTATGTATGTATGTATGTATGTATGTATGCATGCATGTATGCATGCATGCATGCATGTATGTATGTATGTATGTATGTATGTATGTATGTATGTATGTATGTATGTATGTATGTATGTATGTATGTATGTATGTATGTATGTATGCATGTGTGTGTGTGTGTGTGTTGGGGGGGGGGGGGGGTATTAAACAGGCCCACCTGTCGTCTCACGGAGAGCTGCGCTAGCAAAATGTTCAGTACAGTTGTTAAAGGTCAAAGACCCTCCCCACACACACACACACACGCTACCACAACACACACACACACACCACACACACACACACACACACACACACACACACACACACGACACACACACACACACACACACACGCAGCGCGCGCCGCGCGCCGCACACACACACGACACACACACCACACTCACTCACTCACTCACTCACTGTCTATCTCTCGTCTGTCTTCTCTCTCTCTCTCTCCTCTCCCCCTCCCCTCTCTCCCTCTCCTCTCCTCTCTCTCTCTCTCTCTCTCTCTCTCTCTCTCTCTCTCTCTCTCTCTCTCTCTCTCTCTCTCTCTCTCTCTCCCTGTCTCTCCCCCCCCCTCTTTCTCTCCTCTTTGCCTCCCTCTGTCCTTCCCTCTTATTCTGCCCCCTCCCCCCTCTCCCTCTCCCTTTATCTCTGTCCCTCCCTCTCTCTCCCTTACTCCGTCTCCCCCTCTCTCTCTCTCTTTGAAAAAAATATTCATTCATTCATTCATTCATTCAGGCAGGCAGGCAGGCAGGCAGGCAGTCAGTCAGTCAGTCAGTCA
>CM060343.1:31596427-31598927 GCA_030674155.1 Stramonita haemastoma
TGCCAGCGCGTGCAGGCACGCGTCGAGAGAATAGGCCCTAGGTTTGGCCTACAAGAGAACTGGGAGTGTGTTCCACCATACCACACCCATGGAAAAGGCGGAGAAGTAAATAAATGTGAACAGGCTGTGGTTTCTGATACTGGCCTGCATCTGCAGTGTCTATAGTTAGAAATTAACTACTAGGCTACCCGAGGCCTGAGTGCATTTTGGTGCAGAAATGTGCCGCCCGATCAATTAGTAAGGTGCATCCACATCTCTCTCTCTCTCTCTCTCTCTCTCTCTCTCCCCTCTCTCTCTTGATGTTATTCCTGATAGAAGGGCGGAGAGTGCACGTAAGGAAGCACATGAGTGCTTACTCATTATCCTCCAAATAAAACGATTTGACTGGACTCTCTTCAGGGTAAAAGGCAGTTTAAAAAAATTTATAAGATGCACGATGCTCATCTGTAACTCTTGGAAATGAAAATCATTATCACCCACACACCACCACCATCATCATCACCATCACCACCACCACCACATCATTATCACCACCACCATCATTATCACCCACCATCATCATCATCACCACAACCACCACCATCATCACACCACCACCCACCACCGTTATCATTATCTTCTTGTTGTTTTTGTTGTTCTTCTTCTTCGTCGTCGTCGTCGTCGCGTCGTTGTCGTCATAATCACCATCGTCATCATCATCTTATCTATCAAAAAAACAAAACAAAAACCCAAACCAAGAAAACGAAACCCCAAATGTATGGGGAACTGATCGTGTCTAAAGTTATTTTGAATGGTCATGGCATCGCATGTTTAAGGAGACCTTACACACGAGATATTTTTTGGGTCTAATATCACTTTCATGTGAACAGACTAAAACTGAAAGACCAACGAACACGAGAGATTTATTAATTTATTTTATTCTTTTATATCGAGATAATGGAATAAGCACTCTTGTGCTTTTTTACGTCCAGCCAGGTGGATCGGTGGTCTAGGTGGTAACGCGCCTTGCCTAGAAAGGAAAAAGTCCGGGTCGGAGTGTGCGGTAGTTCGTACCCCGTTAGGGCCCGAAACTTTTTCCCCATCCAATTTAGACCCTGAGTGGTGGTTTGGGCGCTAGTCTTTCTGATGAGACGATAAACCGAGGTCCGTGTGTTACACATCACTATTTAACGCACGTTAAAGAACCCATGCAACAAGGGGGTTGACCCTGGCAAAATTTGTAGAAAAAAGCCACTCTGATAGGGAAACAAAATACAGTTGCATGCAGGAAAAAGGAAAAAAAATGTGTAGGCGCTGCACTTGTGGCGACGCGCTCTGCCCGGGGAGAGCAGCCCAAATTTCACGCAGAGAAATGTGCTGTAACATAAAGTGGTACAAAATACAAAATAGTGTATGCAGTTTTGTCAATGTCATCTGCTTCCAAGATGGCCTACTCTTACAAAAGTGGCACAGGATTTAACGTGTGTGCAAGATGTTCTGCGTGCGTTCACACACGGAGTCTCATCCGAAGGACGTGTGTGTGTGTGTGTGTGTGTGTGTGTGTGTGTGTGTGTGTGTGTGTGTGTGTGTGTGTGTGTGTGTTGTGTGTGTGTGTGTGTTTGAGAGAGAGAGAGAGAGAGAGAGAGAGAGAGAGAGAGAGAGAGAGAGAGAGAGAGAGAGAGAGAGAGAGAGAGAGAGAGAGAGAGAGAGAGAGAGAGAGAGAGAGAGAGAGAGAGGAAAACCATAGCGCAAGTCAATTATGGTAAATCTTTATATTTGGAATTTTCAGTTTTGTATAATTACGTGTGTGCCATGTCGGTTAGAAAAAAGACATAAGAAAAGAGAAAGTATATTAGTCTTAATACATCATCGTCGCCACATCATCAATCATCATCATCATCATCCATGATAATAGATGACACCTTATAGTTGTAGCGCCATATCTTGTAGAAACAAATCAAAGCACTTGCACGCAAATGTACACACACACACACACACACACACACACACACACACACACACACACACACACACACACACACACACACCACCACGCACCACACACACACACACACACACACACACACACACACACAACACACACACACTTCCATTCTTGCTTTAATTCAGTTTGTGTGTATATAATGGTTGTATTGTAGTGTAATGTATTGTAGTGTATTATCTACCACTTTTAAATCACGGCAGATTTCTCTGCGTGAAATTCGGGTTGCTCTCTCCTGGGAGAGCGCGTCGCCACAAGAGCAGCGCTGCCACACATTTCTTTCCTTTTTTTTCCTGTCAGCAACTGTATTTGGTTCTCAATAAGTGACTTTTTCTACAGAATTTTGCCAGGGACAGCTCTCTTGTTGCTGTGGGTTCTTTTACTCGCACTAAATGTCTTAACACACAGGACTTCGGTTTATCGTTTCATCCGAAAGACTAGCACCCAGACCAATATTCATTCACAGTCTAATGGATGTGGAAAAAGTTTCGGGCCCAAACGAGTATTAAACCACCACAC
>CM060343.1:31603927-31606427 GCA_030674155.1 Stramonita haemastoma
GACTAGATGTAAAAAAGCACATGAGTGTTTATTTCATTATCCTCAATATAAAAGAATAAAAGAATAACTAACTAAATAAATAATAAACCGGAAGAAGCCCGAAGCACTAAGATACAACAAAGAGGGGCCAAACAAAATGATTTTATGTCAGAAAATAATATGACAAATTGTAGATGTGAAAACCAACCCCAAAACATAACCACAATACAAGAAAAAGACACTCAGTCAAAATGATACCCAAAACACTGTTTTAACCTGCAAACAGGGGTGACAACAACAAGGATATTTCTCCTCCCCCCCCCTCCCCTCCCAGCTACCCGTGGAATCTTTCATTTTATATTTTTAAAAAATGGCTTCTTCATTTTCATCCGATACAAACTTTTATCTGTACTTCTGGGCGATTTCAAATGACAACACACACACACACACACACACACACACACACACACACACACACACACACACACACACACACACACACACACACACACACACACACACACACACACACACACACACTAGAAGGTGATACACTTTGGCAAGGTGATGGGAACAGTGATTGGCTGTCGAAGGCAGGGACAGATCTCTATGAGATGAAACAGAAGGAGAAATCTTAGGTTTGAAATAAGTATGTCCACAGGCTGGATTTAAACATGTCATTAGTAGGCTTTGGGCGAAGGGAGAGGGGGAAGGTAATTCCTGATCGATGGACCAGAAAATAATAAAGAGAAACACACACACACACACACACACACACACACACACACACACACACACACACACACACACACACACACACACACACACACACACACACACACACACACACACACACAGAGGATAATAATAATAATAATAATAATAATAATAATAATAATAATAATAATAATAATAATATAATATAATAATAATAATATTAATAATAATAATAAATGGAATTTATATAGCGCTATATCTTGCAAAAACAAATCAAAGCGCTTGCATTCAACCAATTCTTGCGCATGCAGCCAACAACAATTAAATTTTTAACGAAGTCAATGCACACACACACACACACACACACACACACACACACACACACACACACACACACACACACACACACACACACACACACACACACACTTTACTTTTTAACTTTACGTGGTACTTGTGTTTCCTTTCTATGGATTCCATCCCATTGTGGTATATATGGAAACGATCTTGCTGATCAGACTGCAAAACAGGGAGCTAAACAATCTAATGGGTCAATCAAGCTACATGTCCCATACACAGTACAAGAGTGTCACTGCTTGTTAAGAAAAGTCTCTTGTAATCGCTTTAACCAAGTTCCACAAAACAAAGATAAATCTGTCACGAAATTTCATAATAAGTCACAATTCTTAGAGACAACAGCAGTTTTATATCACTATTTCCATCGCAATAAGACCCTTTACATATTTGTAGAACCATCACATCATTGTTTTACAGGGTAAAGCTGGACGCTTTTAAAACAAAATTTAGTAAGAATGCTTTGTGCCCTTGTGGCAAAAGATTTACAAACCAGCACATACTTTTTGAATGCCCAGGTTTTAAAGATATTTTACCACCTTTTGAAGGCAAGAAAACATTATCGCACATTCTCCCTGATGCTGAGTTAATGCTAGAGATTACGTTATGTTTATTTTATTCTGTGTTCAGTAGATTCCTTTAAATTCCTTTAATCTTGCTTGTTTATAGGTTGCTATTTGTTTGTACTTGATTTGTTTGTTTGCCGTCCAAATCACAAACTGTGCATGGACGTTAATTTAAAGACTACTACTACTACTACTACTACTACTACTACTACTACTACACTACTACTACTACTACTACACACACACACACACACACACACACACACACACACACACACACACACACACACACACACACACACACACACACACACACACACACACACACACACACACACACACACACACACAGTTATAAACACACATAGAGTATAAACACTTTGGCAGGGCGGTGGATATTTCGGCTGTTGAGAGCAGGGACAGATGATGAAACAGGATAGGAAAGTCTTAGCTTTGAAATAAGTGTGTCTTGAGGCTGGATTTAAATGTGTCATAGGTAGGCTTTTTACGAAGGGAGAGAGGGAGGTTGTTCCAGATCACTGGACCAGAAACAGAGAAAGAGCGACGGCCAACGGTGGATTGATTGAATCTAGGTATTTGTAAGCGCAGGGTATCTGCAGCAGAGCGGAGGGAACGAGAAGGAGTGTACGGGTAAAGACATTCACATAGGTAGGAGGGTGCTGTTTTGTAAAGACATTTATAACAGAGAGTACTGATCTTATAGTTTACTCTCTGTGGCACAGGCAGCCAGTGGAGAGATTGCAAGAGAGGAGTAATGTGCTCAGATTTTTTCTTTCTGAGGACCAGTCGAGCTGCGGAGTTTTGTATACGTTGAAGGAGTGGATAGATGATGCTGGCAGACCAGCCAAAAGAGAATTGCAATA
>CM060343.1:31611427-31623927 GCA_030674155.1 Stramonita haemastoma
CATTAATACATGGAATTTGTTATAGCGCTATCTTTGTAACGACAAATCAAAGCGCTTGCATTTGACCTACAGGCCACAGATATGCTGCCACCGGGCAAAGTCCCCAACTCCAACTCCCCATTTTTCTTCAGGGATGGTGTCTAAACACGACACCTGTGTGCATCTGGTTTGTTTTTTTTGTCATCCGCCCCACCTACCGGCACACGATGGCTACTCTTCGAAAGGTGGAACGGGGTTTTAACGTGTGGCAAGATGTTCTGGTGATTCGCAACGGGGCTCAGTTTCGGTCTCATCCGAATGACTTTGACATTCAGTTCGGATTTTTCGTCAAACTGGGAAGAAAGGGCCCAGGCTGGGTTCGAACCCCGAAACTCACGATTTAAAATATTGGGAGGCGAACGGTCTTAAACCTTCTGGGCCCCCGTCATTTCATGACCTGGGGATGGAGCTCGGTCTTGAGCTACCTTGGGCACGCTCATTTAAGGGGATTTCTCCCCAGGAGTTAACATTAGTAAGTACTGACTCCACTCCCCTGAAAGTCCTTTGGATAAGACAATGAACTGAAACCTTGTGTGTGAATACATGCAGAACATCTTGTGCACATAATTGTATGATAAAATGTGTTCTGTGTTTTAGAAGAGTAGGCCATTCATGACTGTAAGAATGAATGACAGAATTATTTTAAAAAAAAGGTATGCACACTGGTGTGGTGTCTAGTCATCAACTGCAAAGTCTGTAATGTTGGTACTGTAATTGATGAGCAAAATACGGTCACATATGTGGAAAAGTCTCAACTTTTGCATGGCAAATCTTGCAGCTCTAGCCGTCATCTCCGAAAGAGGAATGTTGCTTCTTAATGGGGAGAAAAAAAAAGGGTCACATATATGGAAAAATCTCAGCTTTGGAAAACCTTGAAGCTCTAGCTGAGGAACCAAACAAAATATTGAAAAAAATAACACCAAAAAAAGAAATATCATAGTACTTAAATGTAGCACCCAGTCTATGTAATGTGAAGAACTGACAAAAGAAATTTTGGCTTGGTACCTGGTGGTGGTGAAGAGGAGTTTCAAATTCAAATGTCTGGATTTTTTTTTTAAGGAGAGTGATGTGTGTTGGTTGCTTGGTTTGGGGGTTGAAAATAAAAAAGTGCCATGTTTTTCTCTACTTAGGGGAATGTCTCCACAAATGAACAGGTCAGTGGAGACTGGAACCCCCCACCCTCAGTTACCTTCAGATCACAAACTGTGTGACTGACATTCTAACCACTTGACTGTTCTCCTCATAAACTAGCTAACCATTTTCATGTTCATACCAGTTTTAGGTCACGGCAGATTTCTCTGCAGGAAATTAAGCTGCTCTCAGCAAGAGAGAGCACGTTGCCTCAAGTACAGCGCCACCTTTTTTCTTTTCTTTTTTTTTCCTGTCTGAAAACTGTATTTGTTTCCCTATCAGAGTGGCTTTTTTCCGCAAAATTTTGCCAGGTACAACTCTTGTTGCCATGGGTTCTTTTAATGCGCTGAATGAGTGAATAATTATATGAAAACACACGGGACCTTGGTTTATTGTGTCATCCAAAAGACTAGAAACCAGACCACCACTCATGGTCTAATGGATGGGGGGAAAAAGTTTCGGGCCCAAAGGGGATTCGAACCACCACACACTTCAGACCCAGACTTTTCGCTTTCTAGGCAGGTGCGTTACTTCTAGACCCTGATCCACCAAACCAGGCTAATTAAAAATTATAACAACAACAAAAAAAGAAGCTAACCAGGCATGGGAGTCTTTGTGGTGTGTGTTGAAGGTTGCCGTGTTGTTTTGCTTTTCTAGCCCCGACGTAAAGACGACACTTGGACCACGGAAGATCTCACACATGCTTTGCAGGTAGCGGTGGGTTACTCACCTCACTCCCCTCACCTCACCTGTCATATCACCTGTTGTATCACCTGGTGTATCACCCGTTTGTTTGTTTGTTTGTTTGTCATTGTTCTTGCACTTTGTCCAGTATTAACCTGTAAACCTTGAAGGAGTTGTTGTGGGTAGTTTTTATAATTAGTCATTGTGACGCTCCACCACAAAAAAATGAAGCACTTTGCACCATACCCACTTTTTCACTAAGAGCCATTAAAGGCATGTGGGGGTCAGGTTATCTTTTTTTTTTTTTTTTTTTTGCTGCCTTGTCTTCTGTGACGTCCCCGTCCTGTTGTTCCCACCACCGTGATTCCAATCTCCCCGCCACAGCCATACCCAGATTCGTCGTGTTCATCCCCGGGGCAGGAGTCCACAGGGAGCCCATCAATGTTAGGCCCATCTTGGGGCCACCAGCCAGAGGGGCCCTGCACTTCTGCTGGGTCACTTTGGTGGTGTTCGGTGGTGCCTGTTCTGAGCTAACATACGCAGGGACACCACCTATAAGCTCCCTACTAACAACAGTATTAGCTCAGTCGTGGAGCCAGACTGAGTGAGTCACCCACCTGAGGTGGCGACCACCACAATGTCCTCCAACGACTGCCCCCCCCCCTCCCCCCCCCCCCCCGCAAAAATCCCATTGTGATGGTTAACTAGTCAATGTCTCATTTTTTGTCAGTTCCCGCAGTCTATTCAATTTGATATATAACTTTTTACACAATTGTCTGATTTTCAATCTGTTTCTTGTATTGAATATCCTTTTTGTTGCAGATGAATAACATGTCAAGAACTAAAAATTGACTTCTGGTGCAATGTGACTTTTATGTGTAGGCGTCACACCTATGTGCTGTGAGAAAGTTTTGTGGGTCGTTTTTTGTAACTTGGGTTTGTTATGTTGGTAATTTATCATAGTGGTAGTAGTAGCAAGTTTTTAGTGTACATAGTTTTTTTAGCTTTTGAAGAATTTGTAGGGTGATGGTGGGATGGGGTGGGGGGCTTAGTTGTCCCCCCCCCCCCCCCCCCCCCCCCCCCCCCCCCCCCCCCCCCCCCCCCCCCCCCCCCCTTTGGAAGGAAGGAGAATGAGTGCAATACAATGCTTTGATTTGTTTTACTTTACAAGATTTAGCACTATATAAAAAGTCATACATTAGTAGTAGTGTTATGGTTAGTGCTACCATTGTTATTATTATTATCATCATCATCATCTTATTATTGTTATTATTATTATCATCATTATCATTATTATTGTCATTATTTCTAAATTGGGATGCAATGTTCAGCGAAATTGTGAATTATTTCAAAGGTTTGGTGTTCATTTCTTACTGTTTTGTTATTGTAACACAAAAGCACTATTGTTGTTATGAATGATTTAAGATTCATTATCTGTGATATTATTTCTGATATTTGTGAATAATGTTTACAGTACTTACATTAGGACAATGGTCTAAACAATCATAACTCTTTTTTTTAGCACAAGCAGTATATGGCTTTTAGGGATACAAAGCACTATGGAATAAATATGCTAGTGTTTAAAAAAAAAAGAAGAAAAATAGAATCTCTCTCTCTCTCTCTCTCTCTCTCTCTCTCTCTCTCTCTCTCTCTTCTCTCTCTCTCTCTTTCTCTTTCTCTTTCTCTCTCTTTCTTTCTCTCTCTGTGTCTGTCTGTCTGTCTGCGTGCGTGCGTGAGTGCATGCATGCGTGTGTGTGCACACATATGAGTGATTATGTGATAGAGTGTGAGCATTATTTGTATACATAATAATCATAGAAATCACTAATCAGTCTTGTTTGGGGTTTGGCTGTTGTTTTTTTTTTTTTCAAATTCACTTGCCACCTTGCCATGCTGTTGTTTTGATGATATGGTGTGATGTTGTGGATGTGCTGATTGATTGTTATACGTCAGTTGTTGTGATCATTGTTGTTGTTGTTATTGATTTTCAGGGAGCCAAGGATGGAGGGGACAAGAAGAAAAAGTCACGCGATGATGGTCAGTGAAAAATATTTCATTTCTAAACTTGTTCCCAAAAACAAATGGAGGGATGCGATAGCCTGGTTGCTTAGAGCTTTGTGCATTGCGCTCATGATCTGGTCTGGTTGAATACTGTAGTTCAAGGGGATTCTTCCCTCTGGAGTTAACATCAGTGCTGACTCCATCTCCCCAAAAGTCCTTTGGATGAGACTATAAACTGAGGCCTGTGTGCGAATGCATGCAGAATATCTTGAGCACATGTTAAAACCTGTTCTGCTTTTTGGAAGAGTAGGCCATTGTGTGCTGGTGGGTACAGATAACAAAATTTTTACAAAACTGCATACACATGGGGACTGGATGTGAAAAAGGACACGAGTGCTTATTCCATTTCCTTGACATAAAAGAATAATGAATAATAGTGATAAAAACTTGAAGACATTTTTAGTATGTGTGTGTACACATATGTGGTGGTGTGTGTGTGTGTGTGTGTGTGTGTGTGTGTGTGTGTGTGTGTGTGTGTGTGTGTGTGTGTGTGCGTGTGTGTGTGTGTGCGTGTGTGTGTGTGTGTGTGTGTGTGTGCGTGTGTGTAATGCGCGTGTGTGTGTATGCGCGTGTGTGTGTATTCGCGTGTGTGCGTGTGTTTTGTGTGCATGCACATGTGTACGTGTTAGTATATATGTTTTTGCATGCGTATGTGAGGTCATGGCTTCAGTTAAAGTCCCATCTGAATGTGAACTTTTTCTCCCACTCATTTGTTAATGGTAAAAGGTAAAGGTGTCCCATAACCTATGTGGTCATAGGGTAGCAAGGCGTCAGAGACTTCAGCTTCACTAGGGGCCAGTGTGTTGAGGGTGGCGCCCATCTCCTCTCCCTTGCTGCCTTACCTTCCCTGACCCTAAAGAGGGCAGGTACCCATTTACAGCTGGGTAATGGGGGGGGGGGGGGGGGGGGTAGGACTGTACCCATTCATTTGACCTAATTGTAAACATGACTGGTAATGTCATTTGATGTTACTCCTCTAAAGCACATAGTCCTTCCTTCTTTTTTTTTTTTTTTGTACATGTTGATTTTTTGCAATTTTTTTGTGCCTGTGGGTTTCCATAGTTTTTGCATTTGGTCTGCTTTGTTTTGATTGGCAGACGGGAAAGAGCGTCGACGAGCCAAAGATGGCGTGAACGGAGCAGGAGAGGAGAAAAAATCACGCAAGAAGGATGAAGATGTAAGCTGTTAAAAGTTATTTTAATTAATTAATTAATAATTTAAAAAATACACATTTTAAAAATAAGAAAAGTAAATGATGTAACCCGTTTTCATTTCTGACTTCATGACGAAAAAGTTGTGCCATTAAAGATGGTGATATAAGTAAAAGAAACAAAAGAGAAACAAAATGCTTTGCTGGGTTTTTTTTTTTTTAAATGTTTGAGGTACTTTGCTAGTTTAGTACAAGGTGTTTGGAAAGTTGCTGTTTATAAATTCTTGGGTTTGTTTGGTTTGGTGTGGTTGGTTGGTTTCATTTGAGGGTTGGGTGGGTTTTTTTCATAACTGTGTTGAAATAATGAACTAATGATCTCATTTAATCTCAAAAGACACAAAAAAGCTGCATGTCATATTGGTTTAAACATTGCAAGATAACTTCAAATAAAAAAATAAAATGACATATCACACACACATGCAAACACACACACACACAAACACACACACACACACACACACACACACACACACACACACACACACACACACACAAAACACACACACACACACACACACACACACACGCATACACAAACACACACATCTAAAGATCATTACAAGCTAAAATGAGACAGTCATACATACACATACAAATGTCTTATCAGTTCCGTACTCAGCAGTCTCACAGCGATTCCCTGATGGAGTCACAGAGACAGAGTGCATGAATCAATATTCTTGTTGTTGTATCATTCAGTGCATTTTCAACACGAATTTGATCAGCTATCACAGTGATGTTGCTGTCTCTGTCATTTCATATTATTATCTTTTTCACAACGCATTTTCGCTCATATGACAGACAACAGTTGCTGTCGGAGCATTCAATGAAATGTGACGCTCCACCACATAATGAGTAGCATTGCTCCATAGGTCATTTTTTAGTTACTGACATTTTATAAATCTACAAGTAAGAGGCTATACAATACAAAAAACTAATTGAAAATCGGACATTTCTATGAAGAGTTATTATAAACTGAAATGATAGATTGCATGAAGTCACAAAATGAGAAATTGACAAGTTAAGCATCGTATTAGGTGGTCAGAATGAGGGCTTGGGTGTTTTTTAATACATTTTTAAAGCAGAAAGAAACAAAATTTCACCTTGATACTTGAGTACAAGGTAGAAGAATGACTATAGTTTTATAATCATCAAAATCAACAACCTGACCCTCGCCTGCCTAAAATGGCTTCTAGCAGAAAAGTTCCAGCAGAAAAGTTGGTCAGGTGCAAAGCGACTCATTTTGTGGTGGAGTGTCACATATTATCTTTTTGTGATGCAATGAAATCCTTCTCAACTTTTGAAATTTAATTTTTTTTTTTTTTCTTTGTGTGTGTGGGATTTGTCTTATGATAATACTCTTGTCTTCTAAATTTTGTTAAACTTTTGTGAATTAATCTGTGTTTGTTATTTAATGAAAACTGATTTTTCGTGTGTTCTTTTGTGTGCTGTTTTTGGTGTGGTGGTGGTGGTGGGTGGTGATGTGAAGTTTGTGTTACTTTTTGTGAATCGGTCTGTTTTGAATATTTCAGTTTTGTCATTTCTCAATATGTGTACTTGTTTTTTGTTATTGTTAATGTTGTTGTGGTTGTGGTTATGTGAAGTTTGTGTCTTTTTGAACCAGTCTGTTTTGAATATTTCGGTTTTTGTCATTTCTCAGTATTGTTTCATGTGATATTTTCTTGTGGTGCTGTAAGTTTCATTTGTTGACCTTTGAAGGGTCGTAGGGGCAAAAGTCGTAGTCGCGGGAGACTTTTCTCCTGTCCGCGTGGACCTGACGGAGGTAAATTAGTCGATGTCCTGCTGACCTGCTTGTGACTTTTAACCCACTTTTATTAATTATCTGCTTTTTTTCCAAAGATTAACAGCTTCCTTCGAAAAGTAAATTAGCCGATGTCTTGTTGACCTGCTAGTAACCTTTTAACATATCTGTATTAGCTAGCAGTTTTCTTCAAAAAAATAATCAACATTTTAGACAAAAATTAATCAACATTTTAAACAAAAAATAATCAACATTTTAAACCAAAAAATTAATCAACATTTTAAACCAAAAAATTAATCAACATTTTAAAACAAAAAGTAATCAACATTTTAAACAAAAAGTAATTAACATTTTAACCAAAAAATATTCAACATTTTAAACAAAAAGTTATCAACATTTTTTTTTTTTAAACCAACATTTTAAACAAAAACTAATCAACATTTTAAACAAAAGTTAATCAAATTTTTATTAAACAAAAATGAATCGGCATTTTAAACAAAAATTAATCAACATTTTAAACAAAATTAATCAACAGTCTTTATTCATCCACTTTAGCTTTATTATTACTATCATGAGCATCATCATTATTATTATGATTATGATTATTATGATTATCATTATTATTAGTAGTAGTAGTAGTAGTAGTAGTAGTAGTATCATTATCATTATTGTTGTTGTTAATAATTTTTCTTCTTCTTCTTCTTCTTCTTCTTCTTCTTCTTCTTCTTATTATTATTATTATTATTCAACAACAATTAAAAATTTAAAAAAGATTTTTTTTTTTCCCCTCATCAGAAATATTTTTTTTAGTCTATTAATCAACGCTCTTTGCTGTGTTTAGATAATGTTGCTTGATTTTTTTCTATAAGCTTTTTTATTTTATTTTATTTTTTAATTTAGCTAGCTAGCCTTGTAGGTGATAGATGTGTTTCATTTGTGATTGCTTTATTTAGAGCCTACAGCTGTTGTTCCAATTCTGTGTTTTGATATTGAAAAAAAAACATTAACTGCCTATCAGTTGATTTTATCTTGTTTATATATATATATGTATTGGGGGGGGGGGGGGGGGTGAGGAGGGCTGTTGGTATTGTGTGTGTGTGTGTCTGTGTGTGTGTTAGAGTGAGTGGGTGCATGCATGTGTGCGTGCATGCGTGTGAGTGTGTGTCTGTGTCTGTTCATGTCTGTGTCCGCCTATCCTGTGATATGAAGAGATTAGAAAGCTACAGATGAACATGCGTTGTTGTTGCTAAATTTCAGTAAAAATCAAATTTTCAAATACAGCTTTCTTCCATAAATGTGAAATGTTTTTTCCTATTGCAACCATGACCTTTTTCCTTCTCTCTCTTTGACATTTTTTTTAATCAGATATGCTTGTAGAGCTAGAGCTTGTGCTTATCTCTTTATTTTTATATCCACTTTAAGGGGGTGGGTGGGGGCAGGATAACCTAGTGGTTAGAATGTTGCACTCATGACTTGATGGCTTGGGATCGAGTCCGAGTTCGAGCCACCACTGAGATATTCAATAAAGAGGATTTTTCCCCTGGAGTTAACATCAGTGCTGACTCCACACTTTAGAAAATTCTCCAGATGAGACTATAAACGGGGGGTCTTGTGTGTGAATGCATGCAGAACATCTTGTGCGCACATTTAAGTCCCTTGTGCCTTTTGTGAAGAGTGGGTCATTTCATGCCAGTAAGAAGTGAAGAAAAAAAAACTTTTTTTAAATGCATTTTTTCATTAATTAATTTATTTATTCTTTTATATTGAGGATAATGGAATAAGCACTCATGTGCTTTTTTTACATCCAGTCCCCGTGTGTATGCAGTTTTGTAAAAATCTCATCTGTTCCCACTGGCACACAAAGGCCTACTCTTACGAAAAGCGGAACATGAACATCGGTGCTGTGTGTAGACATCATTCCTGTAGTTGGAATGCGGCTACCTTCATGGCAGGCAAAAGCCAGTTGCACACACAACATCTCACCATTTTGAGTGTCTGAGCTCTAGTCGAGAATCTGAAAAATAAAAAATAAATCCTGCTGCAACCTTAGCACTGTCTCTACCACATTAAGGGAGAGAACCCCTCTTTCCCCGCACTGGTGCACTGTGCATATTTGTGGCGCTCCACCACGAAATGAGTCGCTTAGCACATAACCCACTTTTCTGCTAGGAGCCATTAAAGGCAGGTGGGGTGAAGTTGGCAATTTTGAGATTTTGATTTATTATTAAAGTATAGCCATTATTCTACCTTATAGTGAAATATCAAGTCATAACTTTGTTTCCTTTTGCCTTTAAACGTGTTTTAAAAATACCCAAGCCCTCATTCTGACCACCTATTAGGATGCTAAACTTGTCAATTTCTCATTTTGTTATTTCCTGCAGTCTAGTATTTTAACTTGCAATAACTTTTCCTAGAATTGTCCGATTTTCAATCTGTTTTTTGTATTGTATAGCCATTTTATTACAGATTAATGACCTGTCAATAACTCAAAATTGACCTCTGGTGCAATGCGTCTCATGTGGTGGAGCGTCACATGTGTATGCTGCTGTAGCCCAGTTGTTGGTGCTACGTAGGGAAGGGTTAGGAGATGGTTGGTTACCCTATAGATGGTTACCTGCAGGGAAAAGGTTCACCTTCTTTCTCCAGTATTTGTGATCCTTTTTGTTTTTTTTGTTTTTTTTGTTTTTAATTGCTAAAGCTTGTGTTTGTATCGTTTTAATTTTTTGTTTTTATTACCTACTTTCAATAATAAATGTACGGACAGATTTTTAATTTTAGGTAGCCTTTCTTTCTTTAAATTGCTCTTGTTGTATCGTTGTGTAGATCTATGCTAGTTAGAGTATAGTTAAGGTATTTTTTAAGGTTTGGGGTTTTTTGTTTTTTGTTTTGTGTTTCTGAATGTGTACAGGTAGTGTAGTTGGATATGTAATAGAAAAGCATATGGCTTGACATGGGTTGTGCATGTAATGCTAATCATAATTATATAACTAAATGCTTGAGAATGTATTGTGTTAGAGAGAGAGAGAGAGAGAGAGAGAGAGAGAGAGAGAGAGAGAGAGAGAGAGAGAGAGAGAGAGAGAGAATGTGTGTGTGTATTAGAGAAAGAGAGAGAGACAAAGGCAAAGGTAAATTCTTTTATTTTGAGGATAATGAATAAGCACTTGTGTGCTTTTTTACATCCAGTCCCCACCCTTATCAGAGAGAGAGAGAGAGAGAGAGAGAGAGAGAGAGAGAGAGAGATAGAGAGAGAGATAGAGAGAGAGAGAGAGATAGAGAGAGAGAGAGATAGAGAGAGAGAGAGAGAGAGAGAACACATGTGGGTGCGTGGGTTATGTGTGTGTGTGTGTGTGTGTATGTTTGTGTGCAAGTGTGCTCTCACCATGCATTGTGTACGCGTGCATGTGTGCGTATGTGGTGTGTGCACACATATGCTTGCGTGTATGTATGCAATGCACGGATTCACATGTGTGTGTGTGTGTGTGTGTGTGTGTGTGTGTGTGTGTGTGTGTGTGTGTGTGTGTGTGTGTGTGTGTGTGTGTGTGATATCTTACCTGAATATGTGTGTCTGCCTGCATATGTACACACGCTTCTGTGCATACGTACATGAGCATGTTTTTTTATGTGTTCTTATGCATTCTTGACCATACATTAATAAACCAGTACGGCATGTATGTGTGTAAACAGAAATTTCACTTTGCACACTTGAGATCCACTAACTCGTTTGAATATTCCAAATATTTCAACATAGCTGGCCCTGCCCAAAGGTTTGTCAGTTATAGCTGTAAGCTAAATGCTGTGGGCTACCTTGAAGTGGTGTAAAGTTGGAGAATTCTTTGTATGCAAATGTCAGTCGAGAAGGAAGGTGGCAGGGTGGTTAACTGAGACGTTCGCCTGCCAACAACTTAACAGTGAGGTTCTGGGTTCAATTCCCAGCCTCACACTTTCTTCTCCCAGTTTGATTGTAAAAAAAATCAAACTGAATGTCAAAGACCTCCGGGTGAGACTATAGACTGAGGTCTTGTGTACAGACACAAGCAGAACATCTTGCACGCATGTTAAAAACCTGTTCTACATTTTGGAAGAGTAGGCCATTGTGTGTTGGTAGGAACAGATGATGGAACAAAACCAGCTTGTACTACACAGGTGTCGTGTTTAGACACCATCCCTGAAATCGGAATGCGGCTACCTAAATGCAGGGGGGGGGGGGGGGGGGGGGGGGGGGGGGGGGGGGGGGGGGGGGCGGCGCGCAAGCGCATAAATCTCACCATTGGTGAACCTGGGATTCCTAGCTGCTGAGGAAGAAGAAAAAAAAATGTTGACTTAGCCAAACTAAACTAAATATTGATATTTTCATGAATGAATTAAAATAAAAGTGTGATAGGGAGAAAAAAAGAAAAAAGGAACACAGTCTGCAAAGAAGTTTTCATGATTTGTTAATCATGAAAAAAAACCACAAAAAAACTTTAGTATGATAGAAACAGACTCCACATGTGAAGACTTTATCAACACTGTCTAAAATACTGAAGCCTTCTGCAACATTGCTGTTATATTGACAACATGAGTAAAGTAACGGGTATCGTATGTTTCTATTAAGTGGTGTGTTAATTGTGTAGGAATTTGCGTATGCAAACCCAATACGTGCAGTTATTGAAATGACTCTGTTTGTTGTTATCTTAATGTTATTTTAACTTTTTTTTTTTTTTTATCTTATTCTTTTATTTCAAGGGTAATAATGGAATAAGCACTCTTGTGCTTTTTTAAAAAATTTTTTTATTTTTTTTACATTCAGTCCCCATGTGTATGCAGTTTTGTCAATTTTGTCATTTGTTCCACCAGCAACGTGTGTGCGTGTGTGTGTGCGTGCGTGCATGCGTGTGTACGTGCATGCGTGCATGCATGCGTGTGTGTGTGTGTGTGTGTGTGTGTGTGTGTGTGTGTGTGTGTGTGTGATAAGAATTGTACTCTACCTGTGTGTTCTTTTGTGTATGAACAGGAGGATCGAGATAAACTCCGTCGGGAGAGAAGGGAGAAGAGAGAGGGGGATGGCAAAAAGAAAGAGGTCAGTACATTGTATGGTATTGTAGTGTACTGTATTGTACTGTACTGTATTGTATTGTATTGTACTGTATTGTACTGTATTGTATTGTACTGTACTGTATTGTATTGTACTGTCCTGTACTGTACTGTATTGTACTGTACTGTACTGTACTGTACTGTACTGCACTGTACTGTACTGCACTGTACTGTACTGCACTGTACTGTACTGTACTGCACTGTACTGTACTGCACTGTACTGTATTGTACTGCACTGTACTGTACTGTACTGTACTGCACTGTACTGTACTGTACTGTACTGCACTGTACTGTATTGTACTGTACTGCACTGTACTGTACTGCACTGTACTGTATTGTACTGCACTGTACTGCACTGTACTGTACTGCACTGTACTGTACTGTACTGTACTGTACTGTGCTGTATTGTTATGTGGCTGCCTTCAGTGCCTGGGCTTCATCTATCACAGTTCTGGATTAAAGCACAGACAAGCAGATGACAAGAAGAAAAGGAACAAGGCCGAAACAAGAAAGGGATAGAAAAGAGGGAAATCCTCGCACAGA
>CM060343.1:31631427-31641427 GCA_030674155.1 Stramonita haemastoma
TGTATTTGTTTCCCAATCAGAGTGGGTTTTTTCTACAGAATTTTGGCAGGGACAAGTCTCTTGTTGCCATGGGTTCTTTCACGTCCGCTAAATAATGATGTGTAACACATGGGTTCTCATGTTTATTGTCTCATCCAAAAGACTAGCACCCAGACCACGGCTCATGGTCTAATGGATGGGGGAAAAGTTTTGGGCCCAAACGGGGATTGAACCACCGCACACTTCTGACCCGGACTTTTCGCTTTCTATACAGGCGCATTACCTCTAGACCACTGATCCACTGAGTTGCATTGCACCAGAGGTCAATTTTTAGTGGTTCACATGTTATTACTAATCAGTAATAAATAGGCTGACGAACAAATCAGACAGTTTTGTGAACAGTCATAATGAATTGAAATGATAGACTGCAGGAAGTGACGAAATAGGAAATTTATTTATTTATTCTTTTATATCGAGGATAATGGAATAAGCAATCATATGCTTTTTTTACATCCCAAGTTTAGCATCATTATTAGGTGGTCAGATTGAAGGGTTGGGTATTTTTTTAACACTTTTTAAAGCAAAAGGAAACAAAATTACGGCTTTATATTTCATTACATGGTAGAATGATGGCTATAGTTTTTTTTTTTTGATCAATCAGAATCTCAAAATCAACAAACAACCTGATCTCCACCTGCCTAAAATGGCTTCAGTAGCAGAAAACTGGTTGTCAGATAGCAAGCGCAATTTCTTAATTTTTTAATTTAATTTTATTTATTCTCTCATATCGAGGATGATGGAATAAGTACTCATGTGCTTTTTTACATCCAATCCCTGTGTATATGCAGATTTGTACATCTTGTTATTTGTTCCCACCGGCACACAATGGCCTACTCTTACGAAATGCAGAACAGGATTTAACATGCGCACATGATGTTCTGTGTGCATGCGCACACGGGGCTTCGGTTTACAGTCTCATCCGAAGGACTTTTGGAGAGAGTGGAGTCGGCACTGATGTTAACTCCAGGGGAAAAATCCCCTTGAACGAGATTCGAACCCTGGTCATCAGATTGCGAGTGCAATGTTCTAACTACTAGGCTGTCCCATCCCCCTTGAAACACTATGCAAAAAAAAAAAAAAAAAAAAAAAAAAATAGACAAACAAACAAAAACACATACAGAAATCCTAATCAGCCATATTTTTGTTGTTGGGTTGGGGTTTCTAACCTCTGTGTGTGGTGTGTGTGTGTGTGTGTGTGTGTGTGTGTTGGCGCGTGCGTGCGCACGTGCGTGCATGCGTGCGTGTGTGTTTTGTGTGTGTGTGTGTGTGCGTGTGTGTTTGTTTGTGTGTGTGTGGTGCACGCTCGTGTATTGTGTGTGTGTGTGTGTATGTATGTGTGTGTGTATGTGTGTGTCCGCATGCGTGTGTGTGCATGCACGTGCGTGCATGTGTATCAGGGAGGAAAGACACAAGGACAAAGAAGAGCGGCACAAAGACCGCGACAAAGACAGAGACCGAGAGAAAGAGCGGGAGGAGCGACGGAAAGACAGAGAGGAGCGACACAAGGATAAGAAAGACAGGGACAAAGACCGCGAGGAGAGGAAGAGGAGGGAGAGGGAGGAGGAGGAGGAGAGGAGACAGAGAGAGGAAGAGGAGCGAAGGAAGAAAGAGGTGGGTGATTAGAGAACACTGAACACTGAACACTGAAAAGTTTTATTGTACATCGGCCTTAGGCCATTATACAAAACATGTTTGAGGCAGGGGGAAGGTAAACATCATAGTAGAAAACTATTCCATCCATTCATCATTTCCAGTTCTGCAAGTACATGAGTCACATTCAATGCCCTCTATTTAACATCAACCCCATCATCATTTTTATCAAGTATATAATCACTGCCATCAGCATCGTCATTATCCATATCTACAGCTGCAGCAAGTATATCAATATCGCCATCATTACTGTCATCATCTACGTCATCATTGTCAAAATCATTCTCTTCGTCATCTGCACTAACATCCTCCTCTTCAACCTATATAATTATCATCGTCACGGTTATCATCTTCAGTGTCTACACAATAGTCACGATCATAATCCTCGTCTTCTTCATCACTGTTTCCATCGTCATCTTTAAATTCTTCATCACAGTCACCATTACCACAGTCACTTTCCACACCTACACCATCGTTACCATCATCACCTTTAGTAACCACATCATCATACCATCATCACCATTAGTGATCACATCATCATTACCATCATCATCATCATCAGTATTCATATCCTGATAACCATCAGCACCTCCTTCAACGGTTCTACTATCTACATCCTCCTCTATAATCACCATCTTCCGCACTTACATCACCATCAGTATCATCTTCAGAATTAACATCACCATCATCTTCAACAATTACATTAACATCTTCTTCAGCATTTACATCACCATCGTTTCCAACATTTACGTCACCATCACCAATCTCTTCAACATTTAAATCACCATCATCTTCGGCATTTACATCACCATCACCTTTATCCCCCACATTTACATCACCATCATCTTCAGCATTTTCACCACCATCACCATCCTCTTCAACATTTACATCACCATAATCGTCATCTTCAGCATTTCCATCACCATCATCTTCAGCATTTCCATCACCATCATCTTCAGCATTTCCATCACCATCAACTTCAGCATTTACATCACCATTATTTTCAACGTTTACATCACCATCATCTTCAGCATTTACATCACCATCATCTTCAGCATTTACATCACTCTCATCTTCAGCTTTTACATCACCATCATCTTCAGTATTTACATCACCATCATCTTCAGTATTTACATCACCATCATCTTCAGCATTTACAACACCAGCACCATCATCTTCAGCATTTACATCACCAGCATCTTCAGCATTTACATCACAAGCGCCATTATCTTCAGCATTTACATCACCATCATCTTCAGCATTTACATCACCAGCATCTTCAGCATTTACATCACCAGCATTTTCATCTTCATCATCTTCAGCATTTACATCACCATCATCTTCAGCATTTACATCACCATCATCTTCAGCATTTACATCACCATCATCTTCAGCATTTACATCACCATCATCTTCAGCATTTTCATCACCATCATCTTCAGCATTTGCATCAACACCATCTTCAGCATTTACAACACCATCATCTTCAGCATTTACATCATCATCATCTTCAGCATTTACATCACCATCATCTTCAGCATTCACATCACTAGCATCTTCAGCATTTACCTCACCATCATCTTCAGCATTTACATCACCAGCATCTTCAGCATTTATATCACCAGCATCTTCAGCATTTACATCACAATCACCATCATCTTCAGCATTTACATCACAATCACCATCATCTTCAACATTTACACCACCAGCACTATCATCTTCAACATTAACATCACAATCACCATCATCTTCAACATTTACATCACCATCGTCTTCAGCATTTACATCACCAGCATCTTCAGCATTTACAACACCAGCACCATCATCTTCAGCATTTACATCACCAGCATCTTCAGCATTTACATCACAAGTGCCATTATCTTCAGCATTTACATCACCATCATCTTCAGCATTTACATCACCAGCATCTTCAGCATTTACATCACCAGCATCTTCAGCATTTTCATCTTCATCATCTTCAGCATTTACATCACCATCATCTTCAGCATTTACATCACCATCATCTTCAGCATTTACATCACCATCATCTTCAGCATTTACATCACCATCATCTTCAGCATTTTCATCACCATCATCTTCAGCATTTGCATCAACACCATCTTCAGCATTTACAACACCATCATCTTCAGCATTTACATCATCATCATCTTCAGCATTTACATCACCATCATCTTCAGCATTCACATCACTAGCATCTTCAGCATTTACCTCACCATCATCTTCAGCATTTACATCACCAGCATCTTCAGCATTTATATCATCAGCATCTTCAGCATTTACATCACAATCACCATCATCTTCAGCATTTACATCACAATCACCATCATCTTCAACATTTACACCACCAGCACTATCATCTTCAACATTAACATCACAATCACCATCATCTTCAACATTTACATCACCATCGTCTTCAGCATTTACATCACCAGCATCTTCAGCATTTACAACACCAGCACCATCATCTTCAGCATTTACATGGGTGATTAGAGAGAGAGAGGGAGGGGGAGAGAGAGAGAGAGGGAGGGGGAGAGAGAGAGAGAGGGAGGGGGGGGGGAAGAGAGAGAGAGGAGATTTGATTCGATTTATTCTTTTATATCGGGGATAATGGAATAAGCACTTGTGTGCTTGTTTACATCCAGTCCCTGTGTGTATGCAGTTTTGTAAAGTCTGTCATCCGTTCCCACCAGCACACAATGGCATACTCTTCCAAAAAGTGGAACAGGTTTTAATGTGTGTGCAAGATGTGCGTGTGTTCAAACACGGGGCCTCAGTTCATAGTCTCATGCTCGCTCACCTTTTCCTTGTTCTAAGTACATACCAGCAGCTATAATTACTTCCAGACTCTCAGCAGGGTTTCTACCTCCAGCCTGATAGAGCTTTGACATGTGGTAGCAATTAGTGATGGTCACTGCGTGATGGAAATCTACTGACTGTAAATCCCGGAATATCCTAGTTTGGGATATGGGGTGGGGGTGGGGTCAATTATTCAATCCTGGCAAATCCCGGTTTGGGACTAAGAGGGTTAAAAACAAAAACACACACAAAAAATCACCCCACAACTTTATAATGCTGGTGTTTGCAGGAGAGCCAGAGGGGGGGAGGTGATGATGACGACTACAACGATTATGATGACGATTTTGAGGTATGGCTTTTCTCATTGTCCTCTTCCTCGTTACTGGCTTCAAGCATGCATGTGTTAACTCTGTGTTCTGTGAGATGTGTGTGTGTGGGGTGGTTGTGTGTGTGTGTGTAGTGTGTGTGTGTGTGTGTGTGTGTGTTGTGTGTGTGTGTGTGTGTGTGTGTGTGTAGGGTGTGTGTGTGTGTGTGTGTAGGTGTGTGTGGTGTGTGTGTGTGTGTAGGTGTGTTTGTGTGTGTGTGTGTATATGTGTGTGCATATGTGATTTTACACAGAGGGGGGTGTGGTGTGTGTGTGTGTGTGTGTGTGGTGTGTGTGTGTGTGTGCTTGTGTGTGTGCATGCATGTGTGTTTGTGTGTGTGTGTATGCATGTCTTTAATGTTTTTTTTTAAATGTCCCTTTTTTAAATGTCCTTTTTTATGTTTTTTTTTTTTAAAATGTCCGTATTGTCTTATCTGTTTTAAAAAAAGATTTTTTTTTACTATAATGACAGACCATGTCAGACGTTAGCGCACAATAATTTTTGCTAACAAAAAAAAAATGTTTTCTTTCTTCTTTTCTTACAGGATTATGAAGACGACTTTGAAGATGACGATATGAACGAGGTAAGAATACTCTACAGAGATTTTCTTTCTTCTTTTTTTTTTTTCAGTCTGTGTAATTTCATCATCATTTTAATTCAACAAAATCTCATTTCGTAGCATCATAAGATATTGTGCGCATTTTCTACAGAAATTTTTTTTTGTTTGTTCAGTCTGTTTAATTTTATCATTGTTTTAATAAGCCGTCAGAAATAAAAGAGCAAAATGCTCAATACCTCAATTTTCTTTTATTGCATGATGATCCATAAGGATGAACTGAGATTCTGTGTGTGAACACACACAGAACATCTTGTGCTCACGTTAAAACACATTCCACTTTACGGAAGAGTAGGCCATTGTGGGCTGGTGGGAACAGATGACAAAATTGACAAAACTACATACACACTGGGGACTGGATGTAAAAGGAAAACACACGAGCTCTTATTCCATTATTCTCTAAATAAAAGAAAAGACCAAAAAAAATCTCAAATGGATGACAAAGTTGACTGAACTGCATACACACCGGGGACTGGACATAAAAAAAAAAGGCGCATGAGTGCTTATTCCATTATCCTTGAAATAACACAAGAATGCAAGAATCTTTCCAGATGTTGCAAGAGTAGTGGCATTTGGCTGTCTGTGGAATCAGTTTTTATTTATTTCATTTATTTATTCTTTTATTTCGAGGATAATGGAATAAGCACTCATGCGCTTTTTTTTTTTTTTTTTACATCCAGTCCCTCTGTGTATGCAGTTTTGTCAATTTTGTACCTACCAGCACACAATGACTGGCCTACTCTTCCGAAAAGCGGAACTGGCTGGTTTTGACGTGTGTGCGCAAGATGTTCAGTTTTGAATTGTGTGTGGTGATTGATACACGTCTGATGGTTCGAATCTCTTGCCTGTCTTGTGCCATCAGGGAGGAGAGGAAGGAGAAAGGTAAAGCATTGGATGTTGCAGGTTTTTGGGGTGTGCATGGGGTTTTGGGGGTTTGTGTGTGTGTGTGGGTTGAGGGTCATGTGAATATGTTGCAGATTGTTATGGTGGTTTTATGTTACGTTTGGATACGAGTTGTCGATGTTGATTTTGCGGTTGTTGCTATTGGTGTCATTCTTTTCTTTGTTGTTGTTAATTCTTTTTTTTATTTTTTTTATTGTCATTTATCGAGTCTGGATTTTATTTACTTGTTGTTGCTGTTATTGTTGTTGTAGTGTTTTGATTTTGTTATTGTTATTGTTGTTTTTGTGTTTTGATTTTGTTTGTTGTTGTTGTGAATGTGTTTTGATTTTGTTGTTGTTGTTACCGTATTTTGATGTTGTTGCTGTTGTTTTCTGTGTTTTGATTTTGTTGTTGTGGTTATTGTGTTATGATTCTGGTGTTATTGTGTTTTGATTTTGCATGCTGCTGTTGTTGTTGTCGTATAGCTTTGGGTTTTGTTTGTTGCTGTTGTTGTTGTGTTTTGGTTTTGCTTGTTTCTGTGTTGTTGTTTTCATGGATGTTTTTCTTTCATTTTTTTGTGCGTGTGCTTTTGGTGTATGTTTCTTTATTTTTGCAGCCACTGATTTTTTTTAAAATGTCAGTTGCTTTCGTGCATAAAGTAAAAATGAATCATATTCACAAAATGAATGTTACCTACTTATAAAAACGCTGTTGTTGTTGTTGTGTGTTCCCCAGCTTAACACTTTAGGGGTCTGTCACCCAGAATGTGCACTCTGACTCACACACTCATCCCACCTGGGAATCAATGTGAGATTGAAACTGCACACTGAATGAGAAGTTTGCGTGTATGACTGCTTTCAAGTACCTCGCCATATAGGCAGCCATACACCGACCAGAGGATTTTTTTTAGATTGCATGTTGATATGTTAAGAGTTATTCATGGCTGAAGGCAATCTCAATACAACATTTGACAACATAACAGCA
Organism: Stramonita haemastoma; assembly: GCA_030674155.1. NCBI lineage: Eukaryota > Metazoa > Mollusca > Gastropoda > Neogastropoda > Muricidae > Stramonita > Stramonita haemastoma. Next base: position 31,638,781 of record CM060343.1, read on the forward strand.
TTTTTAGTGTAGGCCTTGGCAGTGAGCTGACATCAACAACTGACACAGCTTTTGGCCTGGGCCAAGCAGATGGAAATAAGGTTGTAGCGTCAGAGACAGAATAAAACCAAACAAATTTTTAAAGTAGCAAACTTTCTTCAGATGACAAGAATTTCTATTCTTCTTCTTCTTCTTTGCAATTCTTCTTCTTTGCAATTCTTCTTCTTCTTCTTCCTCTTCCTCTTCCTCTTGTTCTTCTTCTTCTTCTTCTTCTTCTTCTTCTTCTTCTTCCTCTTCTTTTTCTTTTTCTTCTTCTTCTTCTGCTTCTTCTTCTTCTTTGCAATTCTTCTTGTTCTTGTTCTTGTTCTTGTTCTTGTTCTTCTTGTTCTTCTTCTTCCTCTTCCTCTTCCTCTTCTTCTTCTTCCTCTTCCTCTTCTTTTTCTTTTTCTTTTTCTTCTTCTTCTTCTTCTTCTTCTTCTTCTTCTTCTTCTTCTTCTTCTTCTTCTGCTTCTTCTTCTTCTTTGCAATTCTTCTTGTTCTTCTTCTTCTTCTTCTTCTTCTTCTTCTTCATTGAAGGCCCAGACAGCAACTATTGTTGTCTGTCATATGAGCAGAAAATGCGTTGCACTGCCATTAAGCGCCTGACAAGTCAGGCCCAGCACATCCAATTTCAGCGCGGGAGAGAGTTGTTATCTTGTAAGTCTTTCCGGGGGGAAAAAGGCAGGAGAATGGACCAAGAAGGCAGAAAATAATAGACAAAGAAAGAGGGTGACAGGAAGAAAAGGAAGCAAGGCAGAAAGAAACTAAAGAGAGGGAATGAAAAGAGGGAATTCCTAGCACAGAATGCAAAGGTTTGAAGCTTACTATTTGCTGCCGTTTTTCTAAATATTCTGTAAGTGGGCTTCTATTCTGTATCTGCTTGCTTGTGTATAAATACCATAATGCTTGATGCTGGTGGGCTGGGTTTTTTTTCAGTTGTGTTCTGTTTGTTTTATTTTTATAATGGAATTTTGGCACTGATATTGTTGTTGTTTTTGATATGGCATGGTGTGTGTGTGTTAGAATGGGTGTTTTTTGTTGTTGTTGTTGTTGATGTTGTATTTGGAGAAGTGGTGGTTCTGTGTTGTTAAAAAGGACAAACTTTGTAATATAAAAGGTAAAGATGTCCCATAACCAATGCGGTTGTTGGAGAGCAAGGCATCAGAGACCTCAGTTTCCCTAGGGGCCAGCATGTTGAGGGCGGCGCCCATCTCCTCTCCCTCGCTGCTTTACCTTCCCTGACCCTAAAGAGGGCAGGTACCCATTTACAGCTGGGTGAACTGGGGGACTGTACTGAAGCCAAGACGTGCGAACGGTCACCCATCCCCAGCGTGAAAACTGCTTAACCTTAGCTTGGGGAAAGCGAATGCTCTGACCACTGAGCTGTCCCGTCCTGTGTGTTTGTAATCAGAGAATTCAAGGGAAGGGGGAGGAGGTGGAGAATATGAATCAGTTTGGGAAAGTTGAGTGTACCACTGACTTTTTTTTGCTTTTTTTTTTTTTGAAGGAAACACACATTTAAATCACATAAACATGTTTGTACACACATGTTCTTCTTCTTGTGCGTTCCCCAGCTTAACACTCTGGGGGGCTGCTCACCCAGAATGTGCACTCTGACTCACTCATTCATCCCACCTGGGAATCACTGTGAGATTGAAACTGCAACACTGCCAGAGAAGTTTGCGTGTATGGCTGGGTTTTTTTTTGAGTACCTTACCATATAGGCAGTCAAACTCCGACTTCAGAGGATTTTTTTCTTCTTTAAAGAAGAGTGCAGATTATTATGTTATGAGCTTGTCATGGCTGAAGGCAATATCAACACAACGTTTTACATCACAACATTTTAGTCTAGGCCTTGGCAATTAGCTGACATCAATAATGGATACAGCTTTTGGCCTAGGCTAGGAACACACATAACCAGTTTTTGTTGTTGTTTTTTTTATTATTATGTGTGTCTTGTGGAATACTTTAGACATGTTTTTGTTTTATGGTTGTGAATTATATGTTTGTGTGGAGTTTATGTTTAATTCTGTAGCAAACACAAAAATCTGACTATAGGTAAACCTTAGAGCTCTAGCCAAGGAACAAAAAAAAATCCTATGAGGAAGAAACTGTCAATTTGTTGTTGTTGCTTGGTGTTTACAGGCCATGGCATACACCTTAGACTATGAGTCTCCCTCACGCATGGGATATTTTGTCAAAATTGAAGTAATGTTGCAATGTGATTCCATAACAACACCACACAAACAGTAATAACCTGCGCACTGTGTTGTTGTTTTTTTAAGTGTGTATGAGAGAGTTGTGTGTGTGTGTGTGTGTGAGAGAGTTGTGTGTGTGTGTGTGTGTGTGTGAGAGTTGTGTGTGTGTGTGTGTGTGTGTGTGAGAGTTGTGTGTGTGTGTGTGTGTGTGTGTGTGAGAGTTGTGTGTGTGTGTGTGTGTGTGTGTGTGAGAGTTGTGTGTGTGTGTGTGTGTGTGAGAGTTGTGTGTGTGTGTGTGTGTGTGTGAGAGTTGTGTGTGTGTGTGTGTGTGTGAAGTTGTGTGTGTGGTGTGTGTGTGAGGTTGTGTGTGTGTGTTGTGTGTGAGAGTTGTGTGTGTGTGTGTGTGTGTGTGTGTGGAGTGTGTGTGGGTG
>CM060343.1:31646427-31663927 GCA_030674155.1 Stramonita haemastoma
GGATTATTTGATTGATTGATTGATTGATTGATTGTGTGTGTGGTGTGTGTGGTTGTTGTTGTTGTTGTTTGTGTGTGTGTGTGTGTGTGTGTGTGTGCGCGTGTGTGTGTGTGTGTGTGTGTGTGTGTGTGTGTGTGTGTGTGTGTGTGTGTGTGTGTGTGTGTGTGGTTGTTGTTGTTATATGTTGTGTGTGTGGTGTGTGTGCGTGGTGTGTGTGTGTGTGTGTGTGTGTGTGTGTGTTGTGTGTGTGTGTGTGTGTGTGTGTGTGTGTGTACGTGTGTGTGTGTGTGTGTGTGTGTGTGTGTGTGTGCATGTGAGTGTGTGTGTGTGTGTGTGTGTGTGTGTGTGTGGCATGTGTGTGTGTGCATGTGTGTGTGTGCATGGTGTGTGTGCATGTGTGTGCATGTGTGTGCACATGGGTGTGATGTGTTGTGCGTGCTTGTGTGCGTGCATGTGTGTGCAAGCATGTTTGCATTCATTGGTTGCAAATCTATGATCCAGAATTATTTTCAAAAGGATAAATACATACTTGTTACAGTTCTAGAGTCTCATTGATTCATAATTAGTGACTATTGTTGTTGTTGTTGTTGTTGTTGAAGTGATCATGCTCAGACTATGGAGCAGTAATGTATCATCTAATCATAATCATGATGTCGTATGGAATGATCTGACAGTTATGATTTTTGTTGTTGATCATTGTTTATAATGATTTATAATGATTCATGTTCATTATGATTATTATCTGGTAAACTGTGTGCTGGCCCTCACTTTTTATTACTTCCCCCCCCCCCCCCAAAAAAAAAAAAAAGGATGGATTTTTTTCTGTGCACCTCAAAAAGAAAGAGAAAAGATTAGAACAAAGTTTTGCACTGTGAAAGTGAGAGAAAGCAGTTTATATATTTAAAAAAAAAACAAAGAAAGAAAGAAAACAGTAGTTTGTGTAGTTTTTTGGGGTAGTTGCGTAGTAGTTTGTACTAGTGGTTCATGTAGTAAGTTTGTATTTTTATTATTCTTTACAAATTTTAAATACTGTGAATTGATAATGAGTGAATGGACTGAACTGTAGGATGGACTGATAGAATGTATGAATAATTGAATGAATGAATGAATGAATGATCAATTAATAGATATAAAAAACACATGTTTGGAAAAAAGGTATGAGTAGATAAGAAAATAATTCAATAACAAAGTCGATAACACACAGGGAGACACATGCATGCACACAAGCATGCATGCACACAGGCATGCACGCACGCATGCACGCGCACAACACACACTAACAAATGTATGTAAAAAAAGTACATGAGTGCTTATTCCATTATCCTTTTGAAATAAAAGAATAAATAAATGAAATAAATACACACACACACATTCACACATACACACACACACACACACACACACACACACACACACACACACACACACACACACACACACACACACACAAACAAATAGATATAAAAAACACACCCATGTTCCCCTTTAATGTTTTTTTCTCTCTCTCTCCAAACAGGAGGGGGAGATGGAGGAGGTATTACGGGCCTTGGACGAAGAAAACGCCAGACTTACCTCCCAGTCTCAACGCAGCAATTGGTCTGATTCCGTAAGCTGCAACTAACATTTCATTTTCCCCCGTGGGGATGTCATGGGGGGGGGGGGGGGGGGGGGGGGGGGGGGGGGGCTGTCAGTATAAATAGCATCCCCACCTTCTGTCAAATGATCTTAACCACAGGCTAAAGTGCCTTGGGGGGGGGGGGGGGGTTGGGGGGGGGAGTATAATTTTTTTATTACTTTTAACCTTCTTGCATTTGGATTCTCAGAACACATATTGCCCCTAGATTTCGCATTCCATCACGAAATCAGGTCAGGCACATAAGCTCGTTCGCCTTTCTCTCCTTCTAAGTACATACCAGCAGCTATGATTACTTCCAGACTCTCACCACAGGCTCTGTGCCTCTAGCCTGATAGAGCTTCGGCATGTGGTGGTGATCAGTGGAGGTCACTGCAAGATGGAAAACTACTGGAGGTAAATCCCTGCAAATCCCAGGTCGGGACTAAGAGGGTTAATTTGCTGAGAAGAAGAACATGCAGTTGTATCAGTAATAATGTATGGATGGGTGGTGGTTGTTGTTGTGCGTTCCCCAGCTCAGCGCTCTAGGGGTCTGTCACCCAGAATGTGCAGTACTCTGACTCACTCATCCATCCCACCTGGAATCACTGTGAGACTGAAACTGCAGCACACTGAATGAGAAGTTTTGCGAGTATGACTGTTTTCAAGTACCTCACCACATAGGCAGCCATACTCCAACTTCAGAGGAGATTGGTTGATGAAGTGTGTAAAATTCCAGATGTCCTTTTACCTAGTCCATGTGTGGTCAGTTCCTGCTATAAATAGCACCAGCTTGCTGGGATGGGATGGATTAATTAGCAGCTGAGAGGAGCTGAAAGTGGAGGAAACTGACAGCCATGATTCATATCATTTTCTTCTCTTTTTTTCTTTTAAAATTCACCAGACGGAACTGTCGGACGAGCGATTCAAGGAAGGTGAAGGCCCGAACTCCCAACAGGATGGAGGAGACAAACCCGCTCGGCCCAAAACCTTTATTAACTTCGTCTCGGCCAAACAGCGTGTCATGAACCAATCGGTGGCCAGCAAGGCTCGACGCCGTGCCGACGACCTGAAGAACATGATCGAATTGGACACTGTGTATTACGACCTCTTTGACCTCCCCGCCCGTTCGAGAGTATGAGCTGTATATCAGAAGTTTTGGGAGATCGAACACCAAGCAGGTGAGTTTTTGGGGATAGTTTTGTAGTGGGGGGGGTGGGGGGGGGGGGAGGGGGGGGGTTGTGTGTGTGTGTGTATATCTGTCTGTCTCCTCTCCTCCCTGTCTGTCTGTCTGCGTCTGTGTGTGTGTGTGTCTCTGTGTGTGTCTGTCAAGTCAAGTGAAGTCAAGTCAAAATTTTATTTCCAGATGGTACATTGAGTAAGCAATAAATTTGCTTTTTTTCATCAAGCCATCTATCTAGCAAAATTTTTTTTTAACCAGACATGTGTGTGTCTGTGTGTCTGTCTTTTTGTCTGCTGCCAAGGTCAGGTAAATTGACTTTTCCACCAAGTCAAGTCATTGAATTTTCCCACCAATTGTGTGTGTCGCCATGCATATGTTATATGTTCAACCCAGGTCAAGTGAAGTCAAAAACACTTCATCATCCCTTGAAGGACAATTACAATACTGACTGGTGACTTTCCCCACCAAGGTCAGGTCAGTGACCTTTTCAAAGGTCATGTCAAGTCAATGACCTTTCCCACCAGGGCCAAGTCAGTGACCTTTTATTACCAAGGTCAAGTCAGTGACCTTTTCCACCAAGGTCAAGTCAGTGACCTTCCCACCAAGGTCAAGCCAGTTGATTTTCCTACCAAGGTCAAGTCAGTGACCTTTTACACACCAAGGTCAAGTCGGTGACCTTTGTCACCAAGGTCAAGACAGCGACCTTTTCCCCACCAAGGTCAGGTCAAGTCATTGACTTCCCCCCCACCAATCGTGTGTGTCACCAGGCGTACGTGCAGAACCAATGAGGATGCGGTGGATCGTGACATCCAGACGGAAGAAACGGAAGACATGGACAAGTGGACGCAACACCCTGCGGAAGACATAGGCAGTGTGGGAGGTGAGGATATTTTTTTTTTTTTATTTTTTATTACTTTTTTTTTCCAAGGATTTTATTTTTTCATTCTTTTATATATAGAGGAAAGGCAATAAAGCACTCATGTGCTTTTTTTTTGTTTTTTTACATCCAGTCCTCGGGTGTATTAAAAAATTTTTTTTTTAATTTCATTCTTTCATTTTATTTTCATTCCTTTACATCAAGGATAATGGAAATAAGCCCTCATGTCTTTTTTTTTTGTTGTGTTTTACATCCAGTCCTCGTGTGTATGCAGTCTTGTAAATTATGTCATCTATTCCCAGTGGCAAAAACCAATTTTATTTTATTTTATTTCATACCACTTTGTGTCGCAGCCTGGTTGGTTTAGAACGTTGCGCATTGCTCCTCCATGATCTGCAAACCCCCGGGTTCAAAACCTGTTTTAAGGGAAATTTTCCCCTGAAGTTGACACCATACCAACACCACTCCCCCCAAAAAGTCCTTCAGATGAGACTATAAACTGAGGTAACAGAACGTCTTGCACATGTGTTAAATCCTGTTCTGCTTTTCTGATGAAGAGTAGGCCCATCGTGTGCCAGTGGGTAGCGGATGATAAAATTTACAAAACTGTATACCCACAGGAGGGGGGACTGGATGTCAAAAAGCACACGGGTGCTTATTCCACTATCCTCAAAAAAAAAGAACGGATAAATAAAAGAAAAGAATGGGTAACCCTTTTTCCGTTGTTTTTTTTGCTAAAGTGTGTGTAGTTTTGAGTTTTGTTTTTTGTTTTTTTTTCCAGGGATGGTATCAGTGTCAAAGGCGGTGAAGAAGAGAAGACCACTCTGAACAACCCCGAGTCACTGGCGCGAGTCAGCAATTTCCTGGAAAAAAGCCGCTCAGGTTAGTTCCCTCTTGTTCTTTTTTTTCTTCAAAAAAATTCCTTCTTTGATCTCTCTTGTTTGTATTGTTTTTTTTGTTCTTTCTTTTTTCTTTCTTTTTCTTGTTTGCTTATTCTTTTTTTTTTTCTTCTGTTTTTTTCTCTTAATAATTCGAAATAAACATCTCACATCTCACAACAAAACTGATCTGCACAAGGGACACTAGGTCCCAATGTAGACAGAAAAGAAACTTCAGACTTCAGACGGTTAATCATTAAGGCCAATAGCCCCAAAAAGAAAAGGGGGCAAAATGTGTGTTGTGTGAACAGAATGACTTGTAAAAGAAAAAACATTGCAAACTCCAATGAATATGATAACATAAAGGAAAATCATACAATAAATATTTCCCATAACCCGGAAAGCTTTGTATAAGTACAATGCTAGATTTCACACAATATTTTCTTTATTTGATGCCATTAGTAATGAAAAACCCCAAATAAGCAAGGCTGCCTATAGAACTTTGGGGGGATAAAAACTTTACTCTCAATTAGAAAAAAAGAACAAAGTGGACTTCACTTTCAGTTGACTTTGCATAGTGGACACAACAAATCAACTTCATGTAGAAAATCCGTAGCGATAGACATGCACATTATTTTCAGATACACCGAACCGGAATCTGGTTAAAATGAATCGTAAATGTCTGGTCCAAAAGTAAGACACAGAGAACCCGAACTCGAACTTGAATGATTTATATACAAAAAGGCCAGTGGCCCATACATGAAGGGGCTGCTGAACCTGCTTAGTATTTGGTGTGGGACAAAAGACAACAGCAATGACAACAGCAAAATTATTGTATAGCAACAAAATCATAGCAAAAATAATGACTTATGATAATAAAAATATCTCTTATTCTGAAAGATTTACACAAATATTAGAGTGAGGCTGCACACAACCTCAAAGGGTGACTTGGACACCATAAGTAAAAGAGTAAGGCACAGAGAAAGAGACAGAGAGACATGACAGGGGCGTGTGTTCACAGCAAAACTGTGTGATGTGTGTGTGCGTTTGTGTGTGTGTGTGTGTTGTGTGTGTGTGTGTGTGTGTGGGGTATGTGTGTGTGTGTGTGTGTGTGTGTGTGGTGTGTGTGTGTGTGTGTGTGTATGTGTGGTGTCTGTGTTGTCCTGTGGGGTCTGTGTCTGTGTGTGTGTGTGTGTGTCTGTGTGTGTGTCCTGTTGTGTGTGTCTGTGTGTGGGGTCTGTGGTGTTTCTGTGTATGTGTGTGTGTGTTGTGTGTGTTGGGGTGTGTGTGTGTGTGTGTGGTGTGTGTATGTGTGTGTGTGTGTGTGTGTGTGTGGGGTGTGTGTGGTATGTGTGTGGTGTGTGTGGTGGGTGTTTGTGTGTGGTGTGATGTGTGTTTTGTGTGTGTGTGTGTGTGTGTGTGTGTATATTGTGTGTGTGTGTGTGTGTGTTTTGTGTGGTGTGTGTTTTATGTATGTCTGTGTGTGTGTGTGTGTGTGTGTGTGTCTGTGTGTGTGTGTGTGTGTGTCTGGGCTGGGTGTGTGTGTTGTGTGTGTGTGTGTGGTGTTGTGTGTGTGTTTTGTGTGTGTGTGTATGTATGTGTGTGTGTGTGTGGTGTGTGCGTGTGTGTGTGTCTGTGTGTGTGGGGGTTTTGATTGTGTGTCTGTGTGTCGTGTGTGTGTGTGTGTGTGTGTATGTGTGTGTGTGTGTGTTTTGTGTGCAAACAGGCGGTGGTGGTTCTGATGGAGGAGGAAGAGACGAGTGAGAGGGGGGGGGAACACAAGGAGAGAAACTCCAGCATCAGTGTCAGCGAGGGATTCTCCCAGCTGGGTTGTCCCCCCTTACCTGGCAGGTGAGTTTTGGTGTGTGTTTGTGTGTCCGGGAGAGGGGGGGTGGGGGGAGAGTGCATGTGGGTGTGTGAGAGAATGTGTGTGTGTGTGTGTGTGTGTGAGAGAGAGAGAGAGAGAGAATAATGTGAGTGTGTGTGTGTGGTGTTATCATTTAGGTAGCTGTATCCTATCTTCAGGAACTGAAACAATGGCACAGAACAGCCAGTTCTCTCCCTTGCTTTTCCCCTCAAACACCCCATTTGTAATGGTTAGTAAAAAAAAAAATCATAAAAAATACAAAACTCATAGTAAGAAAATGAAATTTTCTGAACTTATGAATAACATGCCGGGTTAGTACATATCAAAAGATTGAAGCTCTCACTTAAATATTTGAGCTTTGACTAGCATGAAGAAAATACTCTGAATTTTGTACTCCGAGTCCACCCACTCCATGTGGGCTACTCTCTGCAACCATGAACAAAGAGTTCAGAACACACAGAATTACCCAACCACCCGCTCTGCATTGAACCTTGGATAGGCTCACGAAGCTGTGTTATGCTGCACTAGTCATAGTATCAATGTGGCCGCCACGTGAAAAATCTGCAAACAGCAAATCCGCTACAGCAGACGGCTGTCCTCTGAGAGTTAAATTACGCTTTAGATAATTCGCGTTTTGTTCCTCGGCTGAATGTTTCACACTTTTTTTTTTTAGAGAGAGATTTTTTTGTGCACAAGGCCCCTCCCACAATTTTAGGTAGCTGTATTCTGTCTTCAGGTGACCTTTTTTTTTTACCTTGATTTTCCAGGTCGACAGGTGAAGCAGGTGTCCTTCTGTCCCATGCAGCCCAACGTCTTTCTCACCCTGCACAGCAAACCACAGGAGGTATGTATTTATTTATTTATTTATCTATTTACCTATTCATCTATTTATTTATTTATCTATTTATTTATTTACATATTTATTTATTTACATATTTATTTATTCATCTCTCTATCTATTCTTATATTTATTAGCTTGTTTGCTCATTTATCAATCTATCATTCATTTATTCATCCTCTTTTGTTCTTTCTTCTTTTTTTCCTACTTGTCTATATAAACTCACACACACGCATATAAGTGCATATGCATGGACACACAGAAGCATGCCACACACACACATGCACGCACCACACGCATGCACGCACACACGCTCGTACACACGCACACACGCACACGCCACACACACACACACACACACACACACACACACACACACACACACACACACACACACACACACACACACACACACAATCAGATTTTTATCAGATTGTGGAAAAAGCAGAACAAAAGTTATTCCAATATGAAAGAAAAGAAACTTGGTTTGTCAAGGTGTATATGAAAGGATGGTAAAATTTCAGTCCTTTGTTAAAATATATGAAACAGTTTTTTATTGTATAAAAGAAATTGTTTTCTCTGGCTTGCAGATGGGAAATGAACTGTTTTAAAACAAAATATGTTGGACATGTATCTTGCATATGTGGACATAGTATAAACTGTTGATCATAATATTGATATGCAGCATGCTGAAAAGTTATATACCTGTTCTTACCTCATCATCCTCATCAGAGATATTCAATGATCCATTACTGAGGTATACATTTTTCAAATCATTACTGCACTGTCCTATTGGTTCTTTATTATGATTATTACGGACTTAAAAGTCATTTCCCATTGTTGATTAGATTTTTCTCTTGTTGGTTATGGTTGTAAATAGTTTTATTGTTCATGCGTTAGATTCTGTTCAGAATTTGGAATTTTTACTATTTTGTATTCAAGAATTATATACATTTGTGTTTATTTTTATTTATTTATTTTTTTTTCTTAACTGTTCTGTGTAGATTTTGTGAATTAACCCCCTTCCCCACTTCCAAAACTCCTCCCCCCACTCACCCCCCCCCACCCCCCTCCCCACATACACACTCACACACTTTTTTTTTTTTTTTTTTTTTTTTTTTAATGTCTAATATCACATTTTGTGAAAAGACGTAAAATGAATCGAACACACACACACATACACACTTGTCTTACATCACTTGTATGAACATACATTAAATTGATGAAACCACACACACACACACACCACACACACACACACACACACACACACACACACACACACATACACACTTGTCTTACATCACTTGTATGAACATACATTAAATTGATGAAACACACACACACACACACACACACACACACACACACACACACACACACACAGAGTTACTTAAGGAATACACCAAGTTAGTTTTTTAAATTTTATTTTGCTGTCTCATCTTCTGTGAACTCCAGAATCAGAGACCATTTTCATTATTGCATGAGGATCAATGATGATGAGGATGATGTAATGCTGCTGCTGTGGAAGTGCATCTACTTTGAGACTACATGACAGGGTTGTACTCTACACTTACTACCATAATATATCCTGGCATCAACCAGGCCTGAGAGATACAGACACCTGCACTGTTGATCAGGTAATTTGAGCAACACTCTCAAATTCGCATCTGTAAAGTGGTGATGAAGCTCGACTGTGTGGTTCCCGTCTTTCCACTGAGCCCACAGCACACTCACTGTGGCTAGGAGGCGGCTGGAGTCTGAAAATTTCCCTCATGGGGTTCAAACCTTTGAGTCCGTATCCCAAGGCGCTAACCACTGCGTGAATGCGGCTCGTTAAGACTACATACATTCTGGAGTTAACATCAGTGCCGACTCCACTTTCCCCAAAAGTCCTTTGGATGAGACTATAAACCATGGTCTCATGTGCAAAGGCACGCAGAACATCTTGCGCACATGTTAAAACCTGTACCGCTTTTCGGAAGAGTAGGCCATTGTGTGCTGGTGGGAACGGATGACAAAATTTACAAAACTGCATACACACGGGGACTGGATGTATAAAAACGCACATGAGTGCTTATTCCATTATCCTCGAAATAAAAGAAAAAAATAAAGAAAACAAATAAATGCATAAAAATAAAGGATGTCATTTTTTGTGAAAGCTCTGTATATTTGTTTGTTTGTTTTTCCTCCATTTTCTGAACAGAATGCAGCAGAGGGTGTGATGAACCTCTATGGAATCATCTGTGTCTGGAACGTGAAAGAGATCACGTCACCACAAAAGTAGGTCCATTTTGTTTCTTGTTTCTTCTTTTTTTTTCTTTTCTCTCTCTTTTTTTTTACCTTCTACACAGTATATCGGCAGCAGGATAGCTCAGTGGTCAGAGCACTTGCTTTCCCCAAGCTAAAGTTAAGCAGCTTTGAGTGTGGTTACCAGTTGGATGGGTGACTGTTTGTTTTTGCGCCTTGGCTTCAGTGCAGTCCCCCACTTCACTCGGCTGTAAATAGGTATCTGCCCTCTTTAGGGTCAGGGAAGGTAAAGCAGTGAGGGAGAGGAGATGGGCGCCACTGCCCTCGACATGCTGGCCCCTAGAGAAGCTAAGGTCTCTGATGCCTCGCTCCCTATGACCACCTAGGTTATGGAACACCTTTACCTTTTACCTTTAGGCAGTATATCAGGGACATGATAGCTCAGCGGTCAGAGCACTCGCTGTCCCCAAGCTAAAGTGAACCTTTTTGTTGAGGAACGCCCACTGTTGGGCAACCAGCCATCTTCCCCTTCCTTTCCTATTGCCCGTCACTGGGTGATGGGGGCTCTGCTTGATACCACACAATGCCCACATTCAGGCAATTTGGGTTTTTTTTTAATTTCTCCAGCTTTCCTTCCTACAGAGAATCCAAGCTTTCCCCCCACACCACCAGTTAGCCAGACACAGGCTGTTTCCATTCAGACCTTACAGGTCAGTAAACAGGGTCATAGTTCACTTGTATTTAGCTTCCAAAGACAGGACCCATGTGGAATTAAGACTTGGCAGAATTGTGGGAACCTTAGTAGGTGTGGCAGACGGACTGCATTCCTACAAAGTGATTTTATTTTTCTCCTTTTTTTTTTTTTTTTTTTTTTCACTTTACATTCATGGATTTACTTTTTTTATAATGACAAGGTCAAAGTGCAATATTTTTCTGTACACATAGTAAGGTGAAAAAACATTTTCCCCCACTTTCTTTTTGTTCAATACGATGCACGTTTCAAGTACATCAGTGGTCAATTTGAGCATGTTTGGTGGGGTGAAAATTCTCTCTCATAACGAATGCAAGAACTGTATTATTATGTGGCTTAAAAATATTTTTTTGGTTCAAGATATTGAATTCATTTCCCCAAAACTGTCAGTTTCAAAACAGTAAAAGAGTTTTGACATACCCACAAAAAAACCTTAGCAAAGTGCTAAAAATGCTATGTAGGCAACATTTGTGCAAATAGGCACAGTGCACGTATATTCACTGGGAAAGAGGGGTTTTCCCTTTAACGAAGGGATAGTGTTAAACAACATCGAGCGTGGTTACCAAGTGGATGGGTGACTGTTTGTTTGCACGCCTTGGCTTTAGTACAGTCCCCCAGTTTTCAAAGCTGTAAATGGGTACCTGCCCTCTTTAGGGTCAGGGAAGGTAAAGCAGCGAGGGAGAGGAGATGGGCGCCGCCCTCAATAAGCTGGCCCCTGGAGAAGCTGAGGTCTCTGACATCTCACTCCTGAACGACTGCATAAGTTATGGGGACACCGTAACCTTTTTAAGTGCTGTATGAATGGCTACGGCACAAACACCAGTGAGTTAAGCTTTGGAGTGCCCGACAAGAAGTATAAAGGTGGGATTTTTTTCTGTTTCAGAATTCTCACCTGTCTCAGCCAGCCTACCTGTGCCTGCTTCAGTCCCAGTCGTGCAGCTCTGGTCATTGCTGGCATGGTGTGTGACATACCTGTCTCCTCTCTGTCCTCACTGTCTGTCTCTCTGTCAGTCTGTTTATCTCTGTCTGTCTGTCGGTCTTCTGTCTGTCTGTCTCCTGTAGATTTTAGGTTCTGTTCAGTTTCACTTATGATGATTGGCCCAGCCCAAAAGCTGTGTCAGTCATTGTTTTTGTTGTTGATGTTTTTCTTTTTTATGGGGGGGGGGGGGGGGGGGGGGGGGGGGGGGGGGTATTCTTCTGATTGTGTGTGTGTGTTGTGGGGGGGGGGGGGGGGGGAGGGTGGGGCTGTATTTTTTGCTGTTGTTTTTGTGGATGTCTTCCTGTTCTTCTTTGTCATTCTTTACACTTCTCCTCCTCCTCCTTCTTCTTCTTGTCTTCCCTCTTCTCCATCCCTTGTGTGCGTGCGAGCGTGCTTGCGTGTGTGGTTTTCTTTGAGTTGTTGCATGTGTGTGTGGTTTGGTGCGTTTGTGTGCACACACGTGTGTGGGCATGTATGCATGTGAACATGAGGAAATGCATGTAAGTGCATATATCTGCGCATGCACACACATGTTCACACTCCTGTGCCTAATTGTATGTCTGCCTGCCTGCGTGTGTTCATGCATACGTTCATATGTCTTTTGATTATGATTCGTATCAATACGCCTGTCAGTATTGTAATTGCCCTTCAGGGATGATGAAAATTTTTTGACTTGGTGGTGTGTGTGTGTGACAGCATGACGGCAGTGTGATGGTGTGGGACCTGAGAGAGCCAGCCTCCCTGCATCGCTCTGTCTTCATAGAGGACCAGGAAATCTCCACACGCTTCCCCACCTACAACACAGGTAATGAGAGAGAGAGAGGGGAGAGAGAGAGAGGGAGAGAGAAGTAGAGAGAGAGAAGTAGAGAGAGAGAGGGAGACAGAGAGAGAGAGAGAGACAGAGAGAGAGGGAGGGAGAGAGAGAGAGAGAGAGAGAGAAGAGAGGGGAGGGAGGGATAGACAGACAGACAGACAGACAGACAGACAGACAGACAGACAGACAGAAGAAGTGTGTGTGTGTGTGTGTGTTGTTGTTGTTGTTGTAGTTCAATTTAAAGTCTGTTCACACTTGGTGATATTAGACTAAACAAACAAACAAACAAACAAACAAAAAACCTACCATAAAATATTTACAGAAGACCTGGAAATAATCCTAGCAACATCAGTAATCAACGGTTTTCTCGAAACTATGTTCAATGGTTCCCTTTGAATTTCAAGGCCATTTTGTTTGTAAATTGAATTTAAAACTGAACAATGAAAAAGAATATGTTCAACAAGATAATGGCTCAGAACAAGAGCAAGTTATATTACGGGAATGTTTGGTCTTCCAAGAATTCAATCGCAACTTATAAATGATGTTAGTAATATGTCTTGAACAGCCTAATATTTCTAATATTTTTAATATTAATAATGTGTGTGTGTGTGTGTGTGTGTGTTGTGTGTGTGTGTGTGTGTGTGTGTGTGTGTGTGTGTGTTGTGTGTTGTGTGGTGGTGAGTGTGGAGAGAGAGAGGAGAGAGAGAGAGAGAGAGAGAGAGAGAGAGAGAGAGAGGAGAGAGAGAGAGAGAGACAAAGGGAGAGAGAGAGAGAGAGAGAGGAGGGAGATGATTGGTGCAGTGTTTCGCGTAGTGGCAGAAACGCTTCAGAGATGTCTTATTTATGGGGGTTTAATGTGTGTTGTTGTTTCTAGCTGGTGTCCTGGACAAGGAGAATCACCACAGTCCTGTCACCGCCATCACCGCTGTTCACCCATCGTCGTCAGGTAAGGTCAAGGTCATTGGCGTCAGTGGGGGAACATTGTGGGGTGAAACATACACACATACAGGCATGCTTTCATACACACGCACACACAAACACATGTGCATAGGCATAGACACATACTTGCAAATACACATATGCATACACACACATGTGCAAACACACATACAAATGCTTACACTTATACATGCACCCACACCACACACACACACACACACACATACATATGCACACACGCACACACACACATACACACACTCACACACACTTGCACACACCCCACGCACGCACGCACGCAAGCAAGCACACACACACACACACACACACAAACACACGCATGTACACACACACGTACGCGCACACACACACACACACACACACACACACACAGAGGATAGGATAGCCTAGTGGTCAGAATATTTCACTTGCAATTTGATGACACGGGTTCGATTCCCGTTCGAGGGAAAATTTTCCCCTGGAGTTAACATCAGCGCTGACTCCACTCTCCCCCACAAGTCCTTTGGATGAGACTATAAACTGAGACCCTCGTGTGCGAACGCATGCAGAACACATCTGGTGCACATGTTAAATCTTTGGTGTGGGAACAGTGGGGCAGATTCATAACAGAAAATGATGCAGCAAAAAATTTTTGGGAAAATAAAGGAAAGAAAAAATGAAAAACAAACAGAAATTGTGTTGGTATTGTTTTTTTTTTGTTTTGTTTTCTGTCTTTTATACAAAATTCATGTGATTTTCTTTTTCAGGAAAAAAGATGAAGACAACACCCTGACTGGTAAGTGTGTGTGTGTGTGGTGTTGTGTGTGTGTGTGTGCGTGTGTGTGTGTGTGTGTGTGTGGTGTGTGTGTGTGTGTGTGTGCGTGTATGTCTTGTAGTGTTGTGTGTGTGTGTGGTGATCAGAGTGTATGTGTTTGTGTGTGTGTGTCTGTGTGTGTGTGTGTGTCTGTGTGTGCGTGTGCATGCAGCACACATACATACAAGTGTGGTGTGTGAATTTTTTCCTTTCTTATGTTTTTTCTTCCTTTCTTTCTTTCTTGAAATGATCTGTGCGTGCGTGCGTGCGTGCGTGCGTGCGTGCGTGCGTGCGTGCGTGCGTGCGTGCGTGCGTGCGTGCGTGCGTGGTGTGTGTGTGTGTGGTGTGTGTGTGCGCGCACGCATGCATGCATACATGTGTGTTTGTGACTTTTTTCTTATTTATTTTCTTCCTTTCTTTTTTCTCAAAATAATCTCTGTGTGTGTGTGTGTGATTTTTTTCTCTTTCTTACTTATTTTCTTCCTTTCTTTCTTTCTCTCTTTTTCTCAAAATAATCTCTGTGTGTGTAAATGTATGTGTGTGTGTGAGTTTGAGTGTGTGTGGTGTGTGTGTGTGTGAATTTTTATTTTTTTATTTTCTTCCTTTCTTTCTCTTTCTCAAATAATCTCTGTGCGTGTGTGTGTGTGTGGTGTGTGTTGGGTGTGTGTGATTGTGTGTGTTGTGTGTTGTTGTGTGTGTGTGTGTGTGTGTGTGTGCATGCTTGCATGCGTGTGTGTTGTCGCTTTACCTATGATTGCAGACACTGAAGGAAGTCTTTCCTTCCAGCTGGCCTCTGTGGAAGAGAACTGCTACAGTCAAACTTGTGGTTGAGTTTGTCTGGTGGGATTGAGAATACCTAATGGCCTTATGTGTGATACGCTCGGCAGTTGGGAAAATACTAAATTTTATTTTTCGCACACCCGAAAATAAAAAAGAAAGAAAACCACCTTGACAAATAAGTTTTTGTGTTTTAGTATGTACCTCTCTTTCAATATTTCCTGAATTACAAGCAAATGAAAATCAAAGCAACCCGCCGCTGTAGTCTAGTGGTTGGGGCGTTGGACTCGTAATCTAAAGGTTGCGGGGTTCGATCCCAGCTTTCGGCTATGGCGTTGTGCCCTTGGAAAGGTTGTAAAAGGGGGTTACCACCTTGTGTTGGGGGTTAACCCTGGCGATGGACTGGCGTCCTATCCAGGGGGGAGTCTATGACTCTCGGTTGCTTAACGCCACAGAAACCGGGGATAAGCACACCGCCTGATGAGCCTTAGGCTTGGGACAAGACTTTTAACAAGCAAATGAAAATCAAAGGTGTGATTATTTTAGTCACCCAGAATGTGCAGCTCTCTGACTCACTCCTCCAATCCCACCTGGGAATCACTGTGAATTGAAATTGTACACTGAATGAGAAGTTTGCGTGTATCACTGTTTTCAAAGTACTGCACCATGTAGGCAAGCCATACTCTGATTTCACACAGATGGCCGGATGGATGTGTGAGTGGATAGATGTGTGAGTGGATGGATGGATGTGTGAGTGGATGGATGGATGTGTGAGTGGATGGATGGATGTGTGAGTGGATGGATGGATGTGTGAGTGGATGGATGGATGTGTGGAAGGATGGATGTGTGAGTGGATGGATGGAGTGTGATGGAAGGATGGATGTGTGAGTGGAAGGTGGATGGATGTGTGAGTGGAAGGATGGATGTGTGGTGGAAGGATGGATGGATGTGTGAGTGGGATGGATGGATGTGTGAAGTGGATGATGGATGGATGGAGATGTGTGAGTGGAAGGATGGATGTGTGAGTGGAAGGATGGATGTGTGAGTGGAAGAGGATGGATGGTGTGAGTGGAAGGAGTGGAAGGATGATGTGTGGAAGGATGGATGTGTGAGTGGAAGATGGATGTGTGAGTGGATGGATGGATGGATGTGTGGAAGGATGGGTGGGTGGATATATGGATGGGTGGGTGGGTGGGTATATGGGTGGATGGGTGGGTGGGTGGGTATATGGGTGTATGGATGGATTGCTCTGACATCCAGCTTGTCTGATGGCTGACTGCAGGTGGTGACAGAAATCCCTCTCCTGACATGGCGGGGTCAGAGGTCGATCTGGGTCTGGCACCGGAGGTCGCGTCAAACTGTTACGCAGCTCTGCTATAGCCCTGGACAATCCCAACAAGTCAGTTACTCTGTGTGTGTGTGTGTGTGTGTGTTGGGGGGGGGGGGGGGGGTTGTGTGTATGTGAGTATGTGTATGTTTGTGTGTGTGTGTGCGCGCACGCACTCGCGCGTACATGTGAGTGTTTGTGACATTTTTATTTGAAGCTGTCTTAATAATGTTTGAACAAATATGAAATGTAGCTATCTTGTGTCTTTTGATTATGATTCGTATCAACATGCCTGTCAGTATTGTAATTGCCCTTCAGGGATGATTACAGTGTTTTTTGACGTTACTTAACTTGACTTGTGTCTTAAGTCCTTCGGATGTTACTTTAAACCGATGCCCGTGTGCGAACGCACGCAGAACATCTTGCGCGCACGTTAAATCCTGTTCCGCTTTTCGTAACAGTAGGCCAATGTGTGCCGGTGGGAACAAATGACAAGATTTACAAAACTACATACACATAGGGACTGGATGTAAAAAAAAAATATAAAAAAAAGCACATGAGTGCTTATTCCATTATCCTCATACAAAAGAATCAAATGTTTTTCCTCCGCTACTTTTTCATCAATAAAATAAATGAATAAACAAATGTTGTTGTGGTTGTTGTTATTTCAGGCTGGTCAGTTCAGGAGCACTGAGGGCGCTGGACATCCAGCTGAGTCCTTCAGACCTCAACCACTTCTTTGTGGCCACAGACCTGGTCAGTTTTCCCAACTTCAGCGCTTGGACTTTATCATATCACAGTTCTTGATTAATTAACCCTCTTGCATTCAGTGTCTCCAAACACAAACTGCCCCTAGATTTTGCATTCCATCATGAAATCAGGTTAGGCACACATGCTCCCTCGCCTTTTCCTCCTTCTAAGTACATACCAGAGCCGCCACGGTAGTCTAGTGGTTAGGGCGTTGGATTTGTAATCTAAAGGTTGTGGGTTCGATCCCAGCTTTCGGCTATGGCGTTGTGCCTTTGGAAAAGGCACTTTACGGCTATTTTCCCACCCCACCCAGGTGTAAAAGGGGTACCAACCTTGTGTTGGGGGTTAACCCTGCGATAGACTGGCGTCCTATCCAGGGGGGGAGTCTATGACTCTCAGTCGCTTAACGCCACAGAAACCGGGATAAGCACCGGCCTGATGAGCCTTAGGCTCGGGACAGACTTTAACTTTAACTTAACTAAGTACATACCAGCAGCTACAATTACTTCCAGACTCTCAGCAAACTTTGTACCTCTAGCCTGATAGAGCTTTGACATGTGGTAGGAATTAGCGATGGTCACAGCGTGATGGAAATCTGCTGTGTGTAAATCCTGGTAGGGGACTAAGAGGGTTAACACATTTCTTCCCGCTGTTGTTTCACAGAGTCTGTGGAACGAGGGACTGGTTGTCTTGATCATTCCTTTAGTTTTTGATGAATAGCTTCGGTTTGCCTCATTAACTTTCGTTGATATAAGAAAGATCAATCTTGGTTCTTCCTGTATCATGTGTTAAATTAAATTTGTGTTCAGTGCAGACGACCAACAATCATTGAGAAACAAAAATT
>CM060343.1:31668927-31681797 GCA_030674155.1 Stramonita haemastoma
CAGTGTTTATTTTTGTGTTTTATCTATTTTCAGATTCTCCTAAACAGATAACCTGTCTGGACTTTTCACCGTTTGGGGAACCCTACTTTCTGGTGAGTGTGTGTGTGTGTGTGTGTGTGTGTGTGTGTGTGTGTGTGTGTGTGTGTGTGTGTGTGTGTGTGTATTATATATTTTATTTTTTTTTAAATATTTATTCTTTTATATCGAGGATAACAGAATAAGCAATCATGTGCTTTTTTTTCATCCGGTCCCCGTGTACATGCAGTTTTTGTAAATATTGTCATCTGTTCCCACCGGCACACGATGGCCTACTCTTACGAAAAGCGGAACAGGATTTAACGTGTGCGCAAGATGTTCTGCGTGCGTTCGCACACGGGGCCTCGGTTTAAAGTCTCATCCGAAGGACTTTCGGGGAGAGTGGAGTCAGCACTGATGTTAACTCCAGGAGAAAAATTTCCTCGACCGGACTCGAACCCGGGTCGTCAAATTGCCAGCGCAATGTTCTGACCACTAGGCTATCCGTCATGTGTGTGCATGCGTGCATGCGTGTGTGCATGCGTGTGTGTGTGGGGGGGCACACACGCTTCTCTGTGTGTGTGTGTGTGTGTGTGTGTGCGTGCATGCATGTGTGTGCGTGTGCATGCAAGAACAGACTTGTATGCTTGAGGGTTCCAGTGTTTGCATGTACTTTTCTGTATGAGTGTGCATGTGCGTGCTGATATTTATGTTTAAGAATTATTTCTTTAGTTGTTTTTTTTTTCGTTTTTTTTCTTGTTTTTTTTAAAAATTTTTCTTCAGCTACAGCTCCAAGGTCTAGCAGTGGTGAGATTTTGTGTATGTGACACTTTTTTTCCCCCTCCATTTTTTTCCCCCTCCATTTTTCTCCCCCTCCATTAATGCAGCCACATTCCAATTTCAAAGATATGTCTAAACATGACACCTGTAAGCATGCATTTTTTTCAATGTATTTGTTCCTGTTGCAACTTAAAAAAATTTTTTAATTCTTTTATTTAAAAAAATAAAGGAATAAGCAATTATGTGCTTTTTTTTTACATCCAGTCCCCATGTATATGCAGTTTTGTTAATTTTGTCATCTGTTCCCACCAGCACACAATGGTCTACTCATACGAAAAGCGGAACAGGTTTTACCTCGTGTGCACGATGTTTTGTGTGCGTTCGCATACGGGGCCTCGGTTTATAGTCTCATCCGAAGGACTTTTGGGGAGATTGGAGTCAGCACTCCAGAGGATAAATCCTCTTGAACGAGATTCGAACCTGAGTCAGCAGACCACAAGCGCATCACTCTAACCACCAGGCTGTCCAGCCCCCTTTTTGTTGGATAATTGTTTTCTTTTTGTTTGATTTAAGATTTTAAAATAAAAAATTTTAATGTTTGCTGTGATGTTTTGTGTTCTCAGCTGGTTGTAAGATGGCTCGGTGCACTTGTACCACACATCTCAAAGTAAGTACACATGTTCTTCTTCTCCTTCTCTTCTTCTTCTCCTTCTTCTTCTTCATCCTTGTCATCTTCTTCTTTGTCCTTCTTCTTCTTCTCTTCTTTCTTCTTTCTCCTTCTTCTTCTCTTCTTCTTTTCTTCTTCTTCTTCTTCTTCTTCTTTGCTCTTCTTCTTCTTCTTCTTTCTTCTTCTTCTTCTTCTTCTTCTTCTTCTTCTTTTCTTCTTCTTCTTCTCTTCTTCTTCTTCTTCTTCTCTTTTCTTCTTCTTCTTCTCTTCTTCTTCTTCTTCTTCTTTCTTCTCTTTCTTCTTCTTCTTCTTCTTCTTCTTCTTCTTCTTCTTCTTCTTCTTCTTCTTCTTCTTCTCTTCTTCTTCTTCTTCTTCTTCTCTTCTTCTCCTTCTTCTCCTTCTCTCTTCTTCTTCTTCTTCTTCTCTTCTTCTTCTTCTTCTTCTTCTTCTTCTTCTTCTTCTTCTCTTCTTTTCTTTTTCTCTTCTTCTTCTTCTTCTTCTTCTTTCTTCTTCTTCTTCTTCTTCTTCTTCTCTTCTCCTTCTCCTTCTCCTTCTTCTTCTCTGCAATCCTCACAGCTAGAGTTCTGAAGGTGACCTATGGTGTGACTTTCCATATGCTACCATTTTTTGTTCACCACAAAGGTAGCTGCATTCCAACTTCAGGGACGATTGTTTTTTCGTTTATTTATTTATTTATTTATTTGTTTATTTATTTTTTTACTTATTTTTTTACTTATTTAATTACTTATTTATTTACTTATCTATTTATTTATTTACTATTTATTCATTTATCTATTTATTTACTTATCTATTTTCTTATTTATTTATTTACTTATTTATTTACATATTTATTTACGTATTTATTTATTTATTTACTTTTTTTATACTTATTTGATTACTTATTTATTTACTTATCTATTTATTTATTTACTATTTATTCATTTATCTATTTATTTATTTACTTATTTATTTACTTATTTATTTACATATTTATTTACGTATTTATATACGTATATATTTACTTATTTGCTTATTTATTTGTTTACTTATTTACTTATTCATTTATTTATTTATTCATCTATTTATCTATTCATTCATTCATTTATTTCCTGTTCCCCTTTTCCCCCCCAGAGCACCCGCTGTCCTCGTGGCCCCTGTTCAGTGAGGGCCATGCTATCCACACCATTCAGTGGTCTCGCAGTCGCCCCGCCGTCTTCTTCGTGCTGGCCCAGAATTCCGTGTTGTTCACCTTTGACCTCGTGGAGACCGGCCTCCTGCCCGTCAAGTCTGACCCCATCACCTCGGGAAGGTCAGTGACAACCTTTTTTTCTTTTTTTTAATTAAAAAGAAATTTACAAAAAATTTTTTAGTGAGACAGTGAACACTGGCTGGCTCCTTCTCACCCTGAGTGGGTTTTGCTATGGGCTTAATTAACTCCCTGGAGACAGCCAATTCTCTCCCTTGCTTTTTTCCCCACACCGACGGCCCATTTGTAATGGCTAGTAAAAAAACAAAAAAAATCTTAAAAACTACAAAATGCATAGTAAGAAAATGAAATTTTCTGAAGTTGTGAATAACATGCTGGGTTAGTACTGTATATCGAAAGATGGAAGCTCTCACTGTAATATTTGAGCTTTGACTAGCTTGAAAAAAACACTCCGGATTTTGTACTCCGTGTGGGCTTGCAATGGTGAAGAAAGTGTTGGGAACACAGAGAATCCCCCAACCAGGCTATACCACCCCCCTCCCAATATGGGAACAGCCAGATGTGATCATCAAAAAAGACAATGAAAAAGAAAAGAAAAAAAAGGAAAATTTTCTTATCCATCTTCTGTAGAAGAGAAGGTTGTGAAGTTAGTTGTTGGTGGGTGGGTGGATGAGGGTGTTGTGGTTGTTGTTGGTGTTGTTAACCTAGGGGGTGGGATAGCTCAGTGGTCAGAGCGCTTGCTTTCCACCAGTCAAGTTAAGCAGCGTCGAGCGTGGTTACCAGTTGGATGGGTGACCGTTTGCATGCCTTGGCTTCAGTACAGTTCCCCCAGTTCACCCAGCTGTAAATGGGTACCTGCCCTCTTTAGGGTCAGGGAAGGTAAAGCAGCGAGGGAGAGGAGATGGGCGCCGCCCTCAACATGCTGGCCCCTAGAGAAGCTGAGTCTCTGATGCCTTGCTCCCCTACGACCGCCAAAGTTATGGGACACCTTTACCTTTTTTGTTAACTTAATCATCATCATCATCATCATTGTTGTTGTTTGTCTTCTCACTATCATGATGATGACGACGATAAATCATGATGATGATGACAAATCATGATGACGATGACAAATCATGATGACAATGACAAATGATGACAATGACAAATGATGACGACGGTGACAAATCATGATAACAACGGTGACAAATCATGATGACGATGACAAATCATGATGACGATGACAAATGATGATGATGACAAATCATGATGATGATGACAACTGATGATGACGATGACAAATGATGATGATGACAAATCATGATGACAATGACAAATGATGATTGCTGTCTGTATCACAGAGCAACAGCCCTGGCTGTGGGCAATGACCCCGCCTTGATTGGAGGAAACAAAGCATTACCTACACACCTGGTGAGTCAGTAGTGTGGCATGGTGGGGCGGTGGGTTGGGGGAGAGGGTAGATAGAGATGGGGGAGGGGGGCAGGGGGTAGGCAGTGTAGTATATGTGTGTGTGTGTTGAGAGAGATAGAGAAAGCGTCTGTGTGTGTGTGTGTGTTTGTGTGTGTGTGTCTGTGTGTGTGTGGTGTGTGTGTGTTGTGTCTGTGTGTGTGTGTGTGTGTGTGTGTCTGTGTGTGTGTGTGTGTTGTGTGTATGTGTGTGTTGTGTGTGTGTCTGTGTGTTGTGTGTGTGTCTGTGTGTGTGTGTGTGTGTGTGTGTGTGTGTGTGTGTGTTGTGTGTGTGTCTGTGTGTTGTGTGTGTTGTGTGTATGTGTGTGTTGTGTGTGTGTGTGTGTGTGTGTGTGTGTGTGTGTGTGTGTGTGAACATTTGTGTTTGTGTGTGTGTTTATATGTGTGTGTGTGTGTGTGTGTGTGTGTGTGTGTGTGTGTGTGTGTGTGTGTGTGTGTGTGAATCTCCAGCTTTATATAAAGGCATGGTATTTAATGAAAAAAACAACAACAACAAAAACCGAATCCACAGTATCATTTTGGATTATAAAGGAACACTTCATTATTTAGAACACGTAAAAGAACCCACAACAACAAGGGAGTTGTACCTGGCAGAATTCTGTTGAAGAAAACAGGTTTTTTACAAAGGCAACTCTGATAGGGAAACAAATACAGTTACACACAGGAAAAGAAAAACAAAAATAATGGGTGGTGCTGCTCTTGTGGCAATGCACACTTTCTTCTTAGGGAGAGAGAGCAGCCCGAATTTCACACAGAAATCTGCCATGACCAGTATACAAAACAATACAATACAGTACATTGCAAATTACAATACAGTGCAATGCAGTAGAATACAAACAATAGAATGCAATATATGCATGGTATTTGACCAAAACAAACCCAGTGCAATACAATACAGCACAAATTACAACACAATACAATACAATACAACACAATACTTTTAATAAAAAAACAATATTACAATAAATATAATACATATTTGGTATTTAACAAAGAAAAACCCACAGTCTAATTTAAGATTGCTGTCGCTGTAGTCTAGTGGTTAGGGCGTTGGACTCGTAATCTAAAGGTTGCGGGTTCGATCCCAGCTTTCGGCTATGGCGTTGTGCCCTTGGAAAAGGCACTTTACGGCTATTTTCTCACCCCACCCAGGTGTAAAAGGGGTACCAACCTTGTGTTGGGGGTTAACCCTGCGATAGACTGGCGTCCTATCCAGGGGGGAGTCTATGACTCTCAGTCGCTTAACGCCACAGAAACCGGGATAAGCACCGGCCTGATGAGCCTTAAGCTCGGGACAGACTTTAACTTTAACTTAACTAATTTAAGATTATAAAGAGACATTCCATATATCCACTTAAAAATTTCTTTTTATCTCATTTCATTCCATGTCCTCAGTTGGTGGCAATGGACAACGGCACGGCAGAGCTGCACACCATCAGTTCATCGCTACGGCAACAACAGCCCTTGGAGAGCGATTTTCTGGCTCACTACACAGACCGGTTTTGAACCGAACTTTAGTGCTCCATCCTGCTCCTGCTGCTGAATTCCTAACTGTTCTCTAAAAAAAACAACTTTATAGTTTAAAAAAAAAAAAGTTTAACTCACTCCCTGCCGACCGATTTTTAACCATGCATATCTCTGTATACTGGCTGTTTGTGTTGATAAGTTTTTTTTAAAAAGTCATAGCTAAAAAGATACTCAACACAGGTACATGAAATTTTCAGGGTTTATTGTTGACGTGTAGGTGGGTGGAAGGTCAAAGTTGATAGCCAGCTGCTAGATTTTTGTACAAAAGTTGAGGTCATTGAGCAAAACAAAAATCTGAAGGTCAAATCCTGCAGTCGCAGTGGATGGTAGGGAGTGAGTTAAAAACTTTTTTTTAAAAAAACAACCCAAAAAATCTTTGAAGACGCTGTGTTTGTTTCAGGGGATTAAGTTTGATTTTTTTTGTTTTTGTTTTGGCATGAAGTAATTTTTGGTGGTGTTAGGGGTGTGACAAGGTATGTGATTGTGTGGGCATGTGTTTGATTGCTTCTTTATTTAAAAAAAAAAAAAAGTTTCTTATGTCGCTTTCTAGGCTATATCATTTTGATATGAATGGTGATAACTGTAGCGGGGTTGGTTTTTTTTGGAGTTAGTTTGCTGAAATGAGAAGGTAAATAAATTTTGCTCTCTGACGATTCGTCATCAACAAGATCAAACTTGAAACTGATCCGTCTATCCTCTGAAGTTGGAGTGTGGCTGCCCACCCTCCCCCTCCCCCCCCCCCCCCCCTTCAAAATTGCCTCATGCTGTTTGGAGATCAAGCCAAATAAAGATATAGCGCTTTTTAGAGTGTGGAAATATGAAGACAGCAATTTTTGTGGTTGTTTAGCACGTAAAAATGGGATAGAGAAGTAGAAGTTGAATATTGAATGCGCTTGATGTTTTGGTCTTGTTATAAGCTTGGTCACATGACCTGTGGTTTCAGATCTTAACTTTTGCGTATTGAGAGTAGAATGAGGAATCTTTTTGTCTGCTGTGTGAAGTTAGAATCTCAGGCTCTGGAGTTTGGTTTTTTTTGTTTTTGGTAGAAATGCTTTCTAAAAAAAGAAAAAACTTAAGTCTTTTGCGGAGTCTTTTGCGGAGTCTGTTGTTGTTATTATGCGTTTCTCATTCATTTTTGTGTTGTTGTTTTGTCAGTGTGTGACTGGTGTCAGGTGACATTTTCTTGAGTTCTGTCAACATTTTTTTTCATCTATTTTTTTGTTTACATTGATTGGTAGTGGCATCGTACACATGGAAACTTTTGTAAAAATGGATACAGTTTTTTGACTAATTGATTTAACAGATGCTTATTCAGAATAGTTCTTAAAGTGTGTATACACACACACACGCATGCGCGCGCGCGCACACACACACACACACACACACACACACACACACACACACACACACACACACACACACACTCAAGGAATACTTGTTGCTGAAAATATTTTGAAAAAGTACCTGAGATCTGAACTTTGTGAGGACAAAATTGAAGTTTGAAACAAAACAAAGAAAACAGACCACATTACCCAGATATATTGCAAACAAAATTCATGCTGAAATCTTTTTTTTTTTAATGACATAAAGCATCTTGAAAAAGCAAGCTATAGCAATTTTTGACAACTTTAACACACCATAGAAAGAAATAAAAGGCTCCTCTACATACACACTTAATTTTTTTTCACAGAAATAAGAGCGAGGATTTTTTTTTGTTATGTGTCAAAATATTTTTTCCGCTGTGATATTGCAAAAAGGGATGGATTTGATCTCAAATGTATACATGTGTGTTGTTGTTTTTTTTAAATGATTGCTTGAAAGCTTGACTTGCGACAGGGTTTTTGTGATTGCGTTTTCCTCCATTTTTTAGGAAATATAATTTGGAAAAGCATGTGTTTTCTCTTATGAAATTAATGGACATTTTATTTCAGAGAAACAAAACATAAACAAAGTTAAATCTGTTTCTTTAGAATAACAAAGGTCTTGCACATATTTACTGCATCAACCAATGTGCTTTTAACTTTGCAAATTCTGATTTTGAAAAAACAAAAACAAAAGAAAATAGCTGGTTTGTGTATCATTGACATTTTGTTATTTTTCCACCTGAATATTATGGGTTGTTTACAAGCAGTTTAGACAGTTAAAAAAAAAAGAAGGAAAAAAAAAGAAAAGTCACTGCTTTAGGCATGAGCTTACACAGAAATGTTACATATAGAACTGTTCTTTTAAAGTAGTATAACTAATTTCATTCTTTTATTTATTTAGAAATAAAACTGTAGTTTCCCTTATATACTAAAAAAAAATTTTTTTTATAAAGAAAACAGCGTGTTTTATCATCTTTTCGTACTGAAATAAAAAAATTTAACAAAAAAAAAAAAAAAAGTCAACTTTCCATGTACTTAAAAAGCCAATTTGTTTTAATAACCAATGAAATACTTGCAAATATTTTGTGCTGGTTGCGTGAGGAAAAAGGGTGGTGTGGTGTGGTGTGGCTATTTTGGTGGTGTAGTATTGTGGTGTTTCTGTTGATGCTGGCAACAGACAAGGGTGCAGGGATTTCAAACTGACACGATCCAGTCATTCTCCTCCGTCCATATGTATTATTTTGCATGTTTTGTTCATTGTTGCTTGTTATTTATCATCATCATCATCATGATCATCATCATCGTTGAAGGAAAGGGGATATCAACCAAATATAGCCATATGTTTGTAGACGTTTGTTTTTCTTCTTTGCATGTTGTGCTTAGTTGATATATATATATATATATATTTATTCATTCATTTATTTATTAATATTTATTCATTTGTTTATTTATTCATTCATTCTTTTATATGAAGGATAATTGAACAAGCACTCGTGTGTTTGGTTGTTTTTTTGTTTTTTTTTTACATCCTGTCCCCGTGTGTATGCAGTTTTGTCAATTTTGTCATCCATTCCCATTGGCACACAATGGCCTACTCTTTCAAAAAGCGGAACAGGATTTAACGTGCGCATCAAGTATGGAATATTTTTGTAGACTTGAGACAAAATGTTTCCAAAAACATGAGGGGGGGGGGGGGGGGGGGGGGGGGGGGGGGGGGGGGGGGGGAGCATTTTGGCCAGATAAAAAATGGAATGAGGAAATTGTCACGCAACTTAGCCTTCCACCTATCCCATAGATCATGGGGGCACACACCACTGAAGATTTTGCAGCCAGCTTCCTCCACTCCCCTTGGTTCCACCCAAGGCCAGTCCACTCTCATCATTATCGTTTATCGTCATTGTTCATATTATTATCATCAACATCATCATCATTATTCTGTTCACCCTCTCGCCCCCCCCCCCCCCCCCCCCACTCCATTCCATGTCCTTTTGTCTGTGATACAAAGTAAAAAGTCCATGAATATTTATTACATGAAAATGTGTATGATAAATAGTGTTTGACCATGTAAAGATTTTTAACATTCCAAACTCTGATAATACACTACTTTTGTTGCCCCCCCCCCCCCCATTTTTATATTGTTTTAAGAGTAGTAAGTGAACAAGTTTGAACAGAACTATTAGGTGAATATTATTACATTGTTTTCTTTAAAACTTGACATTCCTGGAGAGAGAGAGAGAGAAAAAAAATGTATATCATAGATATTAACAGATTTCTGAGCTTTCTTCCCTAAGATTTAAATACAACAAAAAAAACACCAAAATTATTAGATTTTTTTCTTTTAGGATTTTTTTTTCTCCTCAAAACTATCAGAGGTGACAGTTTCGATATGGCCTCTGTGGTCGGCAGGGCTATCAACAACAAGAAGATTGGATTTATAGTAATATGGCTTTTGATTCAGAGAGGGAGTTTACTGTTATTCCTGAAAAAAAAACACACAAAAAACACACACAGAGAAAAAAATATAACTTATTTTACATTGATGGTTTCAGTGCGTTCATTTGGTTCTCCTCCCCCCCCCCCCCCCCCCCCCCCCATTCCAAATTTTCCTACCAAAAAAGGGGAAAAAAAGTTACAATTTGGGGGGGGGGGAAAAAAAAAAGGGGGGGGAAAAAAAAAAAACCCAAAAAAACCGGCCAAACTCACTATTTTTTCGGGTTTTTTTTTTGGGGTTTTAGATTTTTTTAAAAAGACAAGAATGTTCCTGTTCCCCCGTTTGAATGTATGTTTTAAAAAAATTCGATTCTTCAAAAAGACCGTTGATTTTAAGAGTAACAAAAGTTAGTTTTTTTTGAAAATTTTTTTCCGTTTTAAAAGGCCCCGTTTGAAAAAAAATTTTGCTGACTTTTTCCCCCAGAAAGAAACCCCTTTTTAAAAAAGAAAATAAATTTGAAAAATAATTTTGGGGGAAAAATGTGTTTGTGTGTGTGTTTTTTGGGTGCAGGGGGGTTTTTTGTTCTTTTTTTTTTGAGGAAAATAAACACTTGAAAAAATTTGGGGTTTTTTTTTTTTCACATGGGGGCCATTGAGCATGCATTTTTTTTAAATTTTGTTATCTGTAAATTTTGTCGTGTTCCCACTACCACCCCAAAGAGCCTTTTTCCAAAAGGCAGAACAGATTTTTAAAAAATTTTTGGGTTTTAAAGGGGGGGGGGGGGGGGGGGGGGGGGGGGGGGGGGGGGGGGGGGGGGGGGGGGGGGGGGGGGGGGGGGGGGGGGGGGGGGGGGGGGGGGGGGGGGGGGGGGGGGGGGGGGGGGGGGGGGGGGGGGGGGGGGGGGGGGGGGGGGGGTTTGGGGGGGGGGGGGGGGGGGGGGGGGGGGGGGTTTTTTTTTTGGGGGGGGGGGGGGGGGGGGGGGGGGGGGGGGGGGGGGGGGGGGGGGGGGGGGGGGGGGGGGGGGGGGGGGGTTTTGGGGGGGGGGGGGGGGGGGGGGGGGGGGGGGGGGGGGGGGGGGGGGGGGGGGGGGGGGGGGGGGGGGGGGGGGGGGGGGGGGGGGGGGGGGGGGAGGGGGGGGGGGGGGGGGGGGGGGGGGGGGGGGGGGGGGGGGGGGGGGGGGGGGGGGGGGGGGGGGGGGGGGGGGGGGGGGGGGGGGGGGGGGGGGGGGGGGGGGGGGGGGGGGGGGGGGGGGGGGGGGGGGGGGGGGGGGGGGGGGGGGGGGGGGGGGGGGGGGGGGGGGGGGGGGGGGGGGGGGGGGGGGGGGGGGGGGGGGGAAAGGGGGGGGGGGGGGGGGGGGGGGGGGGGGGGGGGGGGGGGGGGGGGGGGGGGGGGGGGGGGGGGGGGGGGGGGGGGGGGGGGGGGGGGGGGGGGGGGGGGGGGGGGGGGGGGGGGGGGGGGGGGGGGGGGGGGGGGGGGGGGGGGGGGGGGGGGGGGGGGGGGGGGGGGGGGGGGGGGGGGGGGGGGGGGGGGGGGGGGGGGGGAAAAAAAAAAAAAAAAATTTTTTCCCCCCCCCCCTTTTCCCCCCAAAAAAA
The DNA here is from genome assembly GCA_030674155.1 of Stramonita haemastoma. Taxonomy (NCBI): domain Eukaryota; kingdom Metazoa; phylum Mollusca; class Gastropoda; order Neogastropoda; family Muricidae; genus Stramonita; species Stramonita haemastoma. Next base: position 31,679,977 of record CM060343.1, read on the forward strand.
AAAAAACCCCCGGGGCCCCCGGGGGGAAAAAAAAAAATTTTTTTTGGGGGGTTTTTTTTTTTTTTAAAAAAAAACCTCCCGGGGGGGTTTTTACAGTTCCCCCCAAACCAAAAAGAAACCTTTGGAAAAAATGGGTCCAAAATTTTATTTTAAAAAAACCCCCAGGGAAAACCCCCCCTTAAAACCGGGAAATTTTAAAAACCCCCCCGGGGCCCGTCGGATTTTTCCAAAGGAAAAAATTCTAACCCCCAAAAAGGGGGGTTTTCCCCATCCATTCCCCCCCATGTTAACTCCGGGAAAAAAAAGGAAAAAAACCCTTTAGGGGGGCGGTGAACCGCTCGGTTTGGGGGGCTCAAAGCCGGGCAGGGGACCAGAAGCCCAAAGTTTCCCAAACCAACCCCGGCTGGTTTTCGGGTAGGAAAACATGTGGCAAAGGGGGGTTTTAAAAACTTTCCCCCCCCCAACCCTAAACCTTGGGGGGTTTTTTTATTTTTTTTTATACCACTTTATGTCACAAACAAAATTTTTTCTGCCCTGAAATTTTTGGGGTGCTCTCCCCCGGGAAGAGCCACCCCCAAATCAAAAACCCCTTTTTTTTTTTTTCTCGGGGGGGGGGGGGGGGGGGGGGTCTAAACCCCCTGTGTCAGCGGTTTTTTTATTTTGTCATCCCCCCCGCTCCAAGGGGGACAAAACCCCCGGGGCCCCCTTTCCCAAAGGGGGAAAGGGGGTTTTAAATGGGCGCAAGATTTCTGCGGCGTTCGAAAACACGGGGGGCCCCCCCCGGGGTTTTAAAATTTCCCTCCGAAGGACTTTTAAAAATAGGGGGGTTTCCCTTTTTCCAAACCTAAAAACCCCTTTTCCCCCCTTTTTTGGGAAAAAAAAACAAACGGGAAGTCAAGTTTTTTGATGAGGGCTAAAAAATTTAGACCCCTGGTTTGAAAAAAAAGCCGCAGGGAAAAAATCTTGGCCCCCCCCTAAAAACGGGTTAAAAAAACCCCTTTTCCGCTTTTTCAAAAAACGGGGTATTTGCCGGTAGGAAAAGAAGGCAACAAAATAAAAAACCCAGCCGCACACCCGGACCCTGTTTAGACACTGCCCCCGAAAAAAATCGGGAGCTGAAGTCCCTCAGGGCAGTTTTTGGGCTGAAAGGCCTTTAAAGGAAAAAGTTCTGGTGGCTCTTTTTGTGAGGCACTTAAAGTCACAAACATTTCCTGCATGAAATTACGGGCCACCTCCCTTGGGGGGGAGAAATTTTCCCCCCAAGAGAAGCGCCAACTTTTTTTTTTTTTTTTTTTTTTTAAATTTTTTTAAATGTATTTTTCTTTTTCCCCAATAGAGTGGCTTTTTTTTCCTCCCAAATTTTGCCAGGGACGACCCCCTTTTGCCAGGGTTTTTTTTACTGTGCTAAATAAAAAATTTTTAAAAAACGGGATCTCGGGGGGGTTTTTTTTTATTTCATAGAAAGACAAACACCCCCAAACCAAACCCCCATTGGGCTAATGGGGGGGGGAAAATTTTTGGGCCCAAAAAGGGGTTAAAAAAACCCCCCCGCACAAACCCCCTGCCTGGATTTTTTACTTTCTTGACAGGCTTTTACCTCTAAAAAACCACCATTTTCCCAAACCCCCAAAAACCCTTTCCCAAAAATTCATGGTTTACACCAAAACACAACACAAAAAAAAACAAAAAACACACACATACACACACAACCCCCAAAAAACAAAAAACCACACACACACACCAAAAACACCCCCAAAAAAAAAACCCCCCCGGTACATACACTTGAAACAATTTTTTTGTCAAAAAGAAGAAAAAACGACA
>CM060343.1:31684397-31686897 GCA_030674155.1 Stramonita haemastoma
CATGTGCGCAAGATGTTCTGCGTGTGTTTGCACACGGGGCCTCGGTTTACAGTCTCATCTGAAGGACTTTTGGGGAGAGTGGAGTCAGCATTGATGTTAACTCCAGGGGAAAATATCCTCTTGACCGGGAATCGAACCTGGATCGTTAAATGGCAAATGGCAAGTGCAATGTTCTGACCACTAGGTTAACCTGTCCCGTCAGTGTCTTTGCAGTTGTTGTTAGAAATAGTCATTTTTGTTTTGTTTCATGTTTGGTCTTCTTTCTGCTTCAGCGTCTTTGTCTTACAATTTGTTGTTGTTGTTGTTAGAAATAGTCATTCATCAGATCTCACCCTCACTCCTCAGTCTTCAGTGACATAATAATTAATATCGGGATATAATACTTTGATCGGAAAGTCTACACATATGTTTCCAGTCCCGTTATCATCTCTTTTCACATTGTTTTTGTTCTGAGCACAGATGTATGACTCATGAATCGTCTTGAACTTTTGATCTATAGATCATTTTCAAACATGATTGAAAAGTTGTAAGTGTTTGGTTACCTGCACTTGCTTTCCTCCCATACTTTTTTTCTCAATGAGTATTATGGATAAATAACTTTATTAATATCTAGTATCATGCTACTGTTTTTGTTTTCTCTTTGGTGTTGTGAACATTTGTTCACATACACACACACAGATGCATACACGCACGCATGCACGCACGCACGCACGCACACATACACTCTCACACACACACACACACACACACACACACACACACACACACACACACACACACACACACACACACACACACACACATATATATATATATATATATAATAAAAAAACAACAACCCTGCCCCCCCTCCTCTACTCCTATTCGCGCCCCCCCCCCCCCCCCCCAAAAAAAAAAAAAAAAAAAAAAAAAAAAAAATTCCGCAACTAATGAACATGGTGTTTGACACTATCACAGGGCTTGGAGTTTTCTTTCACGGCATCGAAACATCAGATGAAGAAGACGAAGACTACGTTCCTCAGAAGAAGAAGAAAAAGAAATCTGACAGCGCAAAAGGGAACAAGTCCAAACCATCAGAGGTAGGTTTCTGTGCCGTTTGTGCATGCGTGTCTGTTTGCATTGCATTGAGTGTATTGGTGTGGGTGAGTGAGGGTGGTGGGGAAGGGGGGTGGTGTGTTTGGGATGGATGAATGTGTGTCAAATCAAATCAAATCAAATTTATATTTCCAGATGGTACATTGAATAAGCATTGATTTGCATTTTTTTCATCAAGCCATCTATCTAAAGGAAAAAACAAAAACAAAAAAAAACAACAACAAAAAAAACAAAAGCAAAAAAAAAAAACCCATTTTACCAACTTCTTCTCATTGGTTTAATGTCCGTTCACTACAAGGTGATTTAGACAATGGTACATTCACGTTAAGAATGCACTGAAAAGGGGATGAGGGGAAAAAGTGAAAGGATAAAGAATATAATGGATGATGATAAATTTATACAACTTCATTTATAGTAACTGACCTACTGGTGACTAGCAAATACTTGCTGCAACTGATACTAGAACATGCGACTCGGAATCATACAGAACACTTTGGAAATTTCCGTATTTTTCCCTTAGATCTATCCCTTTGCTTTTATACATACACCCCCATTTCACCAACATTAATTGATAAACGCAGCGATTTTCAGTGGACCGTGGAGCAGAGTGAAAATATGCCAGCTCTGTAGCTGAGCTAAGATCAGACTCTGTCTGTCTTTCTGTCTTTCTTTCTTTCTTTCTTTCTTTCACCCCAACAGCCGGCAAAACCTGTGCAGCCCCTTGTCGACACACGCTCCGTCCCCGCCGACCCGGAGCAGCAAGGTCAAGGTCAGATCAAGGTGCTGATCTGCTGCGTCTGCTTGTCCGATAAAAGGTATGCAGTATAAACAGCGATAAAAGGTATATACATGTATAAACAGCCATGGGCTTGTTCCTTTGTTAGCAACTTAAGTGGTGGTTTCTTCTGGGAATAATGGTTAAAAATGACACATATGTGACGCTCCACCACGAAATGAGTCGCTTAGCACATAATCCACTTTTCCGCTAGGAGCCATTAAAGGCAGGTGGGGGTGAGGTTGTCGATTTTGAGATCACTTATTTTACCTTGTAGTGAAGTATCAAGGCATAATTTTGTTTCCTTTTGTCTTTAGACATGCTTTGAAAATAGCGGAGCCCTCATTCTGACCACCTATTACGATGCTTAACTTGTCCATTTCTCATTTTGACATTGCCTGCAGTCTATCATTTCAATTTGTAATAACTTTTGATAGAATTGTTCGATTTCCAATCTGTTTTTTTGTATTGTATAGCCATTTCATTGCAAATGAATAACAGTTCAATAACTAAAAATCGACCTTTGGTGCAATGCGACTTCTTATGCTGTGTTACAGCGCTGATGACGACGAGATCGTGGAATGTGACAACTGTGGGATATCTGTCCATGAAGGTTGGCTTCTGCTTTGT
>CM060343.1:31694397-31711897 GCA_030674155.1 Stramonita haemastoma
GTTGAATCATGACGAACAGCGATCGTCGTCAACTGAGCATTGCTGGTGACAGTTTCTATGAGGAGCGCTGTTCGTCAACAGTGCAGTAGAGAGGATAAATTGATGGCAGGATTTTTTTTTTTTTTTTTAAAATTCTAATTTTGAGGGGTTTTTTGTGTTTTGTTCTGTTTTGCACTGTAGTAGATTATATTTTATGGTGTGGTACCTGACCTCTTTAGGGTCAGGGAAGGTAAAGCAGGGAGGGAGAGGAGATGGGTGCCGTCCTTACCATGCTGGCTCCTGGATAAGCTGAGGTCTCTGACGCCTCGTTCCCCTACGACCACGAAGGTTATGGGACACCTTTATCTACTTTACATTTTACCTATAGTATAGTTAGAAGGGAGACGGGATAGTTCAGTGGTCAGAGCACTTGCTTTCCCCAAACTAAGGTCAAGCAGCATTAAGCGTGGTTACCAAGTTGGATGGGTGACTGTTTGCATGTAAGCCCTGGCTTCAGCACAGTCCCTGAGTTCACCCAGCTGTAAATGGGTACCTGCCCTCTTTTAGGGTCAGGGAAGGTAAAGCAGTGAGGGAGAGGAGATGGGCACTGCCCTCAACATGCTGGCCCCTGGAGAAGCTTAGGTCTCTGACACCTCGCTCCCTAAGGTCTGCTATATCCCATGACCTTGACCTCACAATGATTATCATAATTGCTCCCTAAGGTCTGTTATATCCCATGACCTTGGACCCCACACTGATTATCATAATTGCTCCCTAAGGACTGCTATATCCCATGACCTTCGACCTCACAGTGATGATCATAATTAATGCTTTCAGTGCCCACAGAGAAGATGGTGCGTCATCTGCATACCAGTCCCTACGCCGTGCGGGGTTTTCTGCGGAAAGCAGAGCTGATGGGAGTCGTGACAAACGTGAGTCGGCCATGTTGAACTATTTTTTCTTCTTTCTTTATTCTTTTATTTCCAGGATAATGGAATAAGTGCTCATGTGTTTTTTGGTGTTTTTATTTTTTATTTTTACATCCAGTCCCTGTGTGTGTGCAGTTTGGTAAATTTTGTCATCTGTTCCCACCTGCACACAATGGCCTACTCCTTTGAAAAGCGGAACAGGTTTTAAAGTGTGTGCAAGATGTTCTGCATGCGTTTGCACATGGGACCTTGGTTTTATAGTCTCATTCGAAAGACTTTCGGGAGGAGTGGAGTCGGCACGCACGCACGCACGCACGCACACACACACACACACACACACACACACACACACACACACTCACTATACACACACACACACTCACTATACACACACACACACGCCACATCCCCCCCACACACACACACACACTCACACACACTCACACACACACACACTCACACACAACATATTGCATGAATGATGATGATAGTGAAGATGACAAATTGTTTCAGGTGGAACAAGCCCCTCACGAAAAGCCGGAAGCCAGAAAAAAGCCTCACATCACTCCTGCTTTGTCTGCTGAATTCATCCAGTATTACTTTGGTATGTGACACAGACACGAAGACACAGAGAGAGAGAGAGAGACAGAGAGACAGAGAGAGAGAGACAGAGACAGAGAGAGACAGAGAGAGACAGAGAGAGAGACAGAGAGAGAGAGAGAGACAGAGAGAGAGAGAGAGAGAGAGAGGAAGAATTCTCGCATCACTCCTGCCTTGCCATCTAAATTCATCCAGTATCACTTTGGACGTTTGGTATGAGCAAAAATGTCAGAAAGGTGTGCATGCGTTTGCACACAGGACCTTGATTTATATAGTCTTATCTGAAGGCCTTTTGGGGGGAGCAGAGTCGAAATCGGCACTGATGTTAACTCTCGAGGAAAAATCCTCTTGAACGAGATTCAAACCCGGGTCAGCAGATCACGAGTGCATCACTATAACCACCAGGCTATCCCATCCCCCCCTCCTCCCCTCTCCCCCCCCCCCCTCCCCCATGACACAACAGGCATGAGAAGAGCAAGGAACAGTCCTGAATATTTTTTTTTGTTTGTTCCAACAGGGCGGCACAACAAAATTGAGCAGATTCGGAAAAACATGAACGAGCTGACTGCACAGAATATGAAACTGATGGACCAGGAGAGAGAACTGCGCGCCCAGTATGACCAGGTGATAATTATTAGCACTTAAAAACTTTTTTTTTTTCTCTAATTGTGATAAGATTTTCAGGATTTTTTGTCCTTGTCAGCAACCATGATGTGATAGAATCACATGCATAGTTTTGAGAATACTGAATAGGGAATCCTTGTTTTTTTTAGTTTTTTTTTTAGTGCTGTTGTGATGGACATGATTGATTTCATTGAGCATGCATTACTCTCTCTCTCTCTCTCTCTCTCTCTCTCTCTCTCTCTCTCTCTCTCTCTCTCTCTCTCTCTCTCTCTCTCTCTCTCTCTCTCTCTCTCTCTTTCTCTTAATGTTATCCCTGAAAAGGGCGGGGACTGGATGTAAAAAAGCACACGAGTGCTTATCTATTATCCTCGAATAAAAGAATTTTGCCTTGCCTTGCCTTGCCTTGCCTTGCCTTGCCTTGCCTTGCCTTTCTCTCTCTCTCTCTCTCTCTCTCTCTCTCTCTCTCTCTCTCTCTCTCTCTCTCTCTCTCTCTCTCTCTCTCTCTCTCTCTCAGAAAAAAAAACAACTTGTGCATACAGGTCTTGTGTTTAGACATCATCCCTGAAGTTTGAATGTAACTACAGTGACTTGACTTATGCCTGTGGGTTCCCTTGAGAACAAAGGGCTAAATCAGCACTCCTCCAAAGGACTCGGTTCTGGGAGATCCTCTTCAGCTCGGCCCGTGTCGTAACTACTGTAATGGCAAGCAAAAATGGTCGCGTATGCAAAAACAATCCCATCATTGATGAACCTTGGAGCTCTAGCTGAGGGGACGCGGTAGCCAGGTGGTTAGAGCATTGCTCATGTGATCTGCTGACCCAGGTTCGAATCCTGTTTCAAGGGGATATTTTCCTCTGAAGTTAACATCAGTGCCGATTCCACCTTCCCCTAAAAGTCCTTCGGATGAGACTATAAACCTGAGGTCCCATGTGTGAACGCACGCAGAACATCTTGCGCCCATGTTAAAACCTGTTCCGCTTTTCGGAAGAGTATGCTGGTTGGAATGGATCACAATGTTTTACAAAGCTGCATGCGTGGGGAACTGGATGTTAAAAAAAAAAAAAATTAAAAAAAATACACACGAGTGCTTAATCCATTATCCTCGAAAAAAAGAAACAAGAATAAAAAGAATGAAAAATAAAAAGAGAATAATTGTTAATTTTTTTGTTGCTTTGTGTTTTTGTTGACCCTTTAGCTGTCTTGTGACCTGGAGAAACTTCAAGACACGACCCAGAAGACACGGAGAACTGGAGAGAAATTGTGGAGCATTATGGCTGATATAGGGGGCAAGGTAAGGACTGGGGGGGGGGGTGTGTGGAGGGGGGGGGGAAGGAGGGTGTTTGTGTGTAAGGGGGGGATGGATGGGTGGGTGGAGGAGGGGGTGGATGGGTGTGTGTGTGTGGGGGGGGGGGGTAGGTGGGTGGATGGGTGTGCATTTGGATGGATGTGAGTGTGTGAGTGAGTGCAAATTGTGTGTGTGTGTGTGAGTGTGTGTGTAAGTGCAAATTGTGTGTGTGTGTGTGTGTGTGTGTGTGTGAGTGAGTGCAAATTGTGTGTGTGTGTGTGTGTGTGTGTATGTGTGGGGGTGGGGGGGTGGGGGCTAAACACATGTTGCATACAGAAGCTTGGTTCAATGACTCACTGGAAAGATACGTCATTCACAATCTTTGGGTTTGTTTTTTGTAGTGTACCTTTGGTGATCCCCAGTCCACCCAGCTGTCAATGTGTACCTGCCCTCTGTAGGGTCAGGGAAGGTAAAGCAGCAAGGGAGAGGAGATGGGCGCTGCCCTCAATATGCTGGCCTCTAGAGAAGCTGAGGTCTCTGATGCCTTGCTCCCCTACGACCGCACAGGTTATGGGAAAAAAACCTTTACCTTTTTACCTTTTGACCTTTTTACGTTTTGTGATGTTTCAGGCGGTGACTGTACCAGAAATGTTTCGTCAGCGGAAACGGCAACGTTCTCCTTCGAAAAAAGAGACAGTTAGCTCCCCTGCCGCACTTATTCATCAGTGAGTGTGTGTGTGTGTGTTTGTATGTTTTGTGTGTGTGTTTGTGTGTGTGTGTGTGTGTGTGTGTGTGTGTGTGTGTGCGTGCATGCATGCATGGTGCATTCATGCATGTACAAAACATCCAGTCCGTGTGTATGTAGTTTTGTAAATTTTATCATCTGTTCCCACAGGCACACAGTGGCCTACTCTCTGGAAAAGTGGAACAGGTTTTAACCTGTGCGCAAGATGCTCTACTTGTGTTTGCACATGGGACTTTGGTTTATAGAAGGACTATTGGGGGGGAGGGGAGTCGACGCTGATGTTAACTCCAGAGGAAAAATCCTCTTGAACACGATTCGAACCCAGGTTAGCAGATCATGATCTGACACACTCAAACCACCAGGCTATCCCATCCCCACACAGCGCACAAATCCAACATCACTCAGTCAAGAGTGCTAAGTTTGGTACACTTTTACCAAATCCAAGTGTGGTCAGTTCCTGCTATAAATAGCACCAGCTGGGCTGGGATGGGATGGATTAATTAGCCACTGAGAGGAGCTGAAAGTGGGGGAAACTGACAGCTGTGGCCAAGACAGTCCCACAGGGAACAGTAAGGGGAGGGAGACGAAGAGGCAGACAGAGGAAACGATGGGAAGACAACATCAGAGAGTGGACAGGCCTTGGGTGGAACGATCTGCTTCAGAGGGCAGAAGGACCGTGCGGGGAGTGGAGGAAGCTGGTTGCTAAAATCTTCAGTGGTGCCCCCCACGGTCTGTGTGACTACGGGACAGGTGAAGGTGAAGGTGATTTAGTCTGTTGTGAATGTGATGGGGTGGTAAGTAGATTATCTCCCATGTGATCAGGGCGCAACAATGGCAGCGTCGTGTTTCTATTTAGAGACACACCTGTGAATTGTCGATGCTCTGTTTCCTTGGGTAGTGGTCGAAAACCCTCCATTGCATACACTTTGCCTTCATGGTGAAATGTAATTTATGCAACGTCTTTTTAGAGGTCACATTCCAAAGTGACTAGCTGTGCTGTGTTCCCGAGGTTTGTGCAGAGATGGGAATCAAATATGTCCACTCTGTTACATGAAAATAATGGGGTTTTTTGTTATTATTTTGCAGGTGTGGTATCTGCCTGCAGACGACAGACCAACACCTGCTGGCCAAGTGTGACAGCTGTCATCACCACTTCCACCTGGGATGTCTGGACCCTCCCCTCACACGCATGCCCAAAAAATCCAAACTTTTCGGATGGTAAGAGACCAGGGAGAGATGGGAAGGAGGGAGAGAGGAGGGAAGGGAGGGTGGGGAGGAGAGGTGGGAAGGAGGGGGAGGAGGGAAGGGGAGGGGTAGGGGGAGGGGAGGAGGAGAGGAGGTGGGGGGAAGGGGAGGGTGGGGGGGAGAGAGGGGTAAGAGAGGGTGGGGGGGAAGGGAGGGGGGGGGATGGAGGGAGGGAGAGAGTGGGAAGGAGGGGGGAGAGAGGGGGAAGGGAGGGTGGGAGGAAGGGAGAGGGAGGGAGGGAAGGAGAGAAAGAGGGAGGGAGGGAGATGGAGAAGAAATAAAGAGCTTTTAGCTTTCTAAGGCAGGCGCGTTATGAACTAGACCGCGGACCCACATGTATGTTTATTTATAGCTCAGTGACCTTGACCCCTGTGTTGCAGGCAGTGTTCGCAGTGCGTGACCTCATCCACGGACGACTCAGATCGCAGTGCGGGAGCCATCCTGGTGGATGCTCCACGACGTCTAAGGGAGACCATCAAGGAACCCATCAAGTTCCGTAACTGGCAGCAGTTTGAGTGCATGGAGTCGAAGAAGGTAGAGTGAAGCTTTTGTGTGTGTGGTGTGTGTGTGTTTTTGTTTTTGTTTTTGTTATCTATTTATTTTTATTTATATTATTTTTTTATTTTTATTATTTTTGGGGTTGTTCTTTTTGTATTGTATTGTATTGCCATTGTTGTGATGATGTGACGCTCCACCACAGTGAAGTGGGGTGGGGTGGTGTGTCATCATCATCATCGTCATCATCATCATCATCATCATCATCATCATCGTCGTCATCATCATCATCATCATCATCATCATCATCATCATCATCATCATCATCATCATCATCATTAATCTGCAATAAAAAGGCTGCTCAGTACCAAAACCAGATTGAAAATGGGACAGTTCTATAAAAAAAAGTTATCACAAACTAGAGTAACAGACTGCAGGAAGAGACATAAATTGAGAAATGGACAAGTTTAGCATCGTGATAGGCGGTCAGACTGAAGGCTTGGGGTAAGTGCTGCTTAGAAACCAAAAGGAAACAAAATTACACCTCAGTACTTCAGTGCAAGGTAGAACAATGACTACAGTTTTATGATCAATCAGAATCTAAAAACTCAACAACCTGACCCCCACCTGCCTAAAATTGTTCCTCACGGAAAAGTGGGTCACATGCAAAGTGCCCCCCCCCCCCCCTCCTCCCCCTTCCACTTCCCATCATTTTATATCATTTAAAGTTAACAGAGGTAAAAAATTCAAGCAACAACAATAACCGATGGGGTCAACATCTTGTGCACACGTTAAAACCTGATCTGCTTTTTGGAAAAGTAGGCCATTGTGTGCCGGTGGGAACGAATGACAAAACTTTACAAAACAGGATACAGACATGGTTAGGTCAGCAATATATTGGGCCATAGGCGCCCTCTTGCAAATCATGATACCATGCACAAAAAAACCCCAAACGCATGAAGACGCTGATGAAGCATACAGAAAGGGACTGGATGTAAAAAAAACAAACCCACATGAGTGTTTATTCCATTATCCTTGAAATAAAAGAATAAATAAATAAATAAACCTGGTTCATTCATTTGATTTTTTGTTGTGCATGTGTCTTTAGAAAATGCCCAGCAAATCGAAGCCGAAGAAAAAACCAGCAGCGCCACCTAGCGGGGGCGAGTCAGCGGTGATCTCCCCTGCTGGGACGTCACCCTCGACATCATCGGCCAAGGGGAAGAAGAAAGGGGAGACAACGAAAAAGGTGGACGAGTCTGCTGCATCGTGCAAAGTAAGGCGTTTTATTGGGGGGCAGGGAAATTTTGGAATATATGTGTGTGTTCATATATATATATATACATATGTATGTATGTATGTATGTATGTATGTATGTATGTATGTTATGTATGTATGTATGTATGTATGTATGTATGTATGTATGTATGTATGTATGTATGTATGTATGCATGCATGCATGCATGCATGCATGTATGTAGAGACACATACACACAAACATGTTAACATATACACATGTATACACACACATTTTACACATGCACTTACACAAGTCCACTTACATACATACACTTGCACACTTGCACACGCATGCATGTATGCACACACACACACACACACACACACACACACACACACACACACACACACACACACACACACACGGTATGCACCGTACTTGTTTTGGAGGAGGGAATTGATATAGGTTTGTATGTGTGTGTAAAACGATTTTTAAGGAACCATGCATTATTTTCCTTGTGTGCGTGTGGTATATATATATGTATGTATGTATGTATGTATGTATGTATGTATGTATGTATGTATGTATGTGTGTGTGTGTGTGTGTGTTTGTGTGTTTGTGTGTGAGTGTGTAGTTTCTTCTTTTGGTGTGAATATTTGTCAAGTTCATTTTTAATCTTTTCATTTGTACCACATATCTTCTTTAAGTTTTTCCTTGTTCAAATATGATTATTCTCTCTTTTTTCTCCTTTTTTTTTTTTTTTTTTTTCCTTAGATGGATGGCTTGATGAAAAAAAGCAATTGCACTGCTTACTCAATGTACCATCTGGAAATAAAAGTTTGATTTTGACTTTGACTTTGACACACACACACACACACACACACACACACACACACACACACACACACATACACACACACACACAGAGTCAGATTGCATTTTCATCATGAACTTACTTTCTTGGCTCTCTCTGTGAGTCTCTGTGTGTCTGTGTGTCTGTCTGTCAGTCTCTCTCTCTCTCTCTCTCTCTCTCACCTGGGGGGCGGTGAGTACAGTCACAAGCAGAGGACGTGTTTTGAATGTGCTCTTCAAAAATCTTTAAAAAAATGATAGTTCTTGACCTCCATAGGTGGACATTTTCTGCAACAGTGTTCTGTGATGGTGTTTGTGGCTAAAAGTGGTCTGAAATTACAGGAAAGGTCAGTGAATGAAACAATATTAACATTTATTGATTAATATACTGTAAAGAAGGAAATATTTAAAACTAGAAATGTAGGCACACCTCAAGAAACGGGGACAGTTTGAATTAGGCGTTGATGCACGTGCAATCTGTTTCAAGAGGACCGTCTTTATGGGGCAAGTGGGTGCATGCTTCTTGACGGGAAAGCAGGTTGTGAGATGCGTTCAAGAGTGCATACTGTTGTCATCAACTTTGCACTTCCGTATCTTCGGTGCATGTGTACTCTTGTGTTTGTAAACAAATCACTGAACACAGGCACGTGCATGTGAAACGTAAAATGTCTCACCAAGAGTTTCCTCCTCCCCCAGTAAACGTCATTCAATTGATTGACTGGCGTTTTACGCAAATCCAACAGGGGCTTTTCCTACAGATGAGTGACATAAAAACTAGCATTGAAGAAAAGTTCAGTTCGTTAGATGTCAGAATCTCACGCTTTATGGAAGAACTACATGTACTGAAAGAAAATGTCATGTACAATAAAGAGGTACTACAGGAACAGCAGCAAGACAATCAATTGATATTTGACCGCTTGGAAACAGTGGAGAGAAAACTAGAATCCACAGAGCAGAGTACAAAGATGTGCAATGTGAAGTTCATCAATGTTGAAGAACTGGAAGAGGAAAATGACCAGATGACTTCTGAATACATTGTTGACATCTTAAATGACCATGGACTTCACTCTAGCTGGCACCAGGAAGACATCTCTAGAGCCTACCGTCTAGGAAGGCCACGCCCATGGAGAAATGAACCCCGCCCCATAATTGTCCACTTTTGCCGCTGGACAGACAAGATGGCAGTGTTGGCTGACAGGGAGCTTAGGGACAACCTCCGGGAGAGTGGCATTAAGGTAGCCTCTGATCTAACTGCCCACCAAAGAGAAACTGTAGATTTTCATCGGGGTCAAGGCAAGATCGCCTACTTCCACCATGGGAAGCTACATGTCAGGGACAAACACCCACCTCAACGAAGGCAGTTCAACCATGCCACCCACTCTAGAGAAGAAGAGTGGCCACCAGTCCGGGAGAACAGCAGAGGAAGAAGTGGAGGACCAGCAGAACCCAGGTACTTCAACCCCAGGCTTCCACATGAGAAGCAAGAGATTCGGCAGACCTGGAACCGCTCAAATCCAGCTGGACACCATGATCAGCTCAACAGACCTTCATCAAGCAGCAGACCTGGCCTGGGAAGATCTGGGTCTTCTTCTTGGCACAAGTCACATTTGCAAAATGTCCAGGACATGGACAGAGGAGTGCCATCTGAGAAGCACTACAGAACCACGAGGAGGGACAGCCCAGGAATGCAGAACAGTGCTGTCTACCAAGGCGATAGAATGGACAGTGCTACACCTGTTGTTCCAGGCTCATGCTCTTACAGCGAAGTTGTAAGACAGGAGAGGCAGCCCGGACCAGACAGAAGACTTGTGTTCCTGAAAAGCAGCAGTAACAGATCATCCCCTGCTCATTCAAGTCATAGCAGGAACAAAACTGCAGTGGACTTCAGCAGGCACCAGCAGAACAGAGTTTCCAGCGTGGACAACCACCTAGAGCTGGATTTTGATGGTGAGGATGGACATGCTGAACACAGGGACAATGACCAGGTGACTGAGACAGACTACCACTATAGCCATTCAGGTGAGATGACAAATGACATGACAGCAAACGACAGGACTGAAGATAGTGAGGACAATAAGTCTGACAAAAGTGAAGATATCAGCCATGACATGCCCAACAAAGCAATTGATGATAAATTAGATTCTAGACACATTGACTGTGGTGATATGATTGTTAATAATAATAGAAAGGATGACAAAAACCCAGACAATACAATGACAGTGCATACTTCTGACAGGGACAAAGGAAATAAAGAGACTGCAAATGACAGAACAGGAAACACAAACCTGCCTAAAGACATTGGAAATGTTTCCAGCTTGGAAAAACCTCAGATGCAGCAAGATGTTAACACTGACACACAGATGGTTTCAGAGACTGTAAACAAGACAAATAGACAGGCAGCTAGCCAGGCCCAGACCACAGCTCGGGCCCCTAGACCTAGGCGCACTACCTCTCACAGTGGGAGGTGCAAACAAAGAAGCTGCAATGTTGTTGCAAGGTCATGCAGTCAAAGCAGCATTACTGATTCTTTTCAAAAGCTGACTTCTGATGACAGTGCAGTGGGCAAAGCCCCTACTCCTCCACCTAAGGCAAAAGCCAAAAGAGGACACACAGATACCAAAAAATAGGGATTCGGCCAGGCCACAATTTATCAATGCCAGCCAAATAAATCATCTATCAGTGTAAATAAGAACCTAACAGAATCACTACAATACAAGGCACATTCTGTATATAAAGACAAAAGTCATATTGACTTTCTAAATTACAATGTGCATGGTCTATTACCAAAACTTGATGATAAGTGTTTCATTAGTTTTCTTTTGGCTTATGATGTTATTTGTTTAACAGAAACTTTTGTTGCAACTGATTTTGTATCTTCTATTTTTCATAATTACATGTTATTTACTTCGAAAGCTAGAAAATTGTCTCATCACGGGAGATATTCAGGGGGGGTAATTGTTATGATAAAGAAATCACTGGCATCCTATGTTGAACATATTGTTGTTGAAACTGATAATACCATAACTATAAAGATGCATAAAGATTTGTTTGGCACAGACAAGGACATTATTTTAGTGTGCACATATATTCCTCCACATGATTCACCTTTTTGGAAAACAAAGCATGATGTCTATGGTATGGAAACTCTGGAACAATGTATACTAGACCTCCAAAGTATGTGTGATGATTTTTATCTTATCTTAATGGGAGATTTCAATGCACGAACAGCATCGGAAAACTATAGTTTAATTAATGAAAATGATGATTTTGAAAACCTGCAATGGTCTACTGATTCTAAAATACCAAGAAAATCTCATGATGTGCACACAAACGTATTTGGTAGCCAGTTACTTGAACTGTGTAACATGTTTGATTGTTTCATCTTAAATGGACTTTGTGACTCAGATTTTGATGATAGTTACACATTTATATCACCTTTAGGCTCAAGTACTGTAGATTATTTCATTATGTCTTTTGATTTATTTATGTCTATTAAAATACCATCTTTGATAGTTGAGAATTTAACAGAATCTGACCACTTACCAGTTAGTATGAAATTAGAGGTTACAAACAGCATTTCAAAACCACAGGAACTGCAGAATGAAAGGGAATCTCATTATAAATTAGTATGGAACCAAACAAAAGAAGACCAATTTCTGAATGCACTAAAAAGCAAAGACATTCATGACAGACTTTTGGCAGCTACAGACACTCTGGATGAAAATATAGACACTGCTCTAGACATGTTTACCAAGTGTTTGAAGGATGCCAGCAAATGCATGTCTAAAAGAATTTTAGTGAACAGTACCAAAAAATCAAAATGGTTTGATGATGAATGTCGCATTGCAAAAAAAGAGAGCAGGAAAATGCTGAGCTGTTTTCGCTTCACTAGGAAGGAGGAAGATAGGATAGTCTATGTTGAGAAAAGAAAACAGTACAAAAAGCTATTGAAAACTAAAAAGCAAGCTTATAGAAAACAAAAGGTTGAATCATTAGCTAAAAGTGTCCAAAATTCCTCACAGTTTTGGAGAGAGGTTAGAAATATGGGGTGTGGGAATAGTGAGAAAATATATAATAATATTAGTACTGATAGGTGGTTCAGTCACTTTAAAGATGTGTTTCAGAACCATGAAGAAATTGATAACCCTAGAGATATTTCAGTGGATCTAATGGAAGACATCGATCACACATTAAATAAAGATATATCCGAGGATGAAGTAAAAGAAGCAATTAGAAAACTTAAACTAAGAAAGGCAAGTGGTATAGATGACATATTAGCTGAGATGTTGAAAACTGGTGACAAAATTGTAACAACTTTTCTGGTCAGATTATTTAACAATGTGTTTTCAACAGGTACTTATCCCAAGGAGTGGTCAAAGGCCATAATTATACCAATTCATAAAAAAGGGGACCATGATAACGTTGACAATTACAGGGGAGTGTCCCTCTTGAGCATTATCTCCAAGTGCTATACAACTATCTTAAACTCAAGGCTTTATAAATGGCTGGAAAGTAATAATGTGATTACAGAGAGTCAGGCAGGATTCCGGAAGGGATACTCAACAGTAGATCAGATATTTAACCTATATGCAGTTGTTCAAAAATGTATGCAAAAAAGGGGGAGAAAACTATATGTTGCTTTTGTTGACTTTAGGAAAGCATTTGATTCTGTTCGCCATGACAAACTTCTGGAATGTTTGAAAAAACAAGGTGTGAAAGGAAAATTTATGATGTGCTTGAAATCAATGTATTGTTCATTATTGTCATGTGTGCGTGCAAACAATGAGTTGACAGAATTTTTTGAATGCCCACTTGGTGTAAGGCAAGGATGCGTCCTAAGCCCTACATTATTCTCTATTTTTGTAAACCAGCTAGCTGACCACATGAATGCTGAAGGTAGGCATGGCATACAAATACTTCCAGGTGGTATTGAACTATTTATTCTTCTTTTTGCTGATGATGTGGCGTTGTTATCTACAACTCCAAGTGGCCTTCAAAATCAACTAAATATATTACATAAATGCTGTAAAGAAATGAAATTAAATGTTAACACTGAAAAAACAAAAATCATGGTTTTTAGAAAGGGGGGCTACTTAGGCCAAAACGAGCAATGGGTCTTTGGTGGTAA
Organism: Stramonita haemastoma; assembly: GCA_030674155.1. Lineage (NCBI taxonomy): Eukaryota > Metazoa > Mollusca > Gastropoda > Neogastropoda > Muricidae > Stramonita > Stramonita haemastoma. Next base: position 31,707,520 of record CM060343.1, read on the forward strand.
AAAACTAGAAGTTGTAAATAATTATTGTTACTTAGGGTTTAATTTCACCACTATGATTAGTATGAAGAAAGGAACTGAGCATTTAGCAACTAAGGGCAAAAAGGCAGCTGTGCAACTGAATAAAGCTTTCCAAAAATATAAGGAAATGACAGCTAATACGTTATTTAAAATATTTGATGCTAAAATACAATCTGTTTTACTGTATGCATCCGAAATTTGGGGGTTGTCCAAGCTAGATCATGTAGAAAAAGTACATATGTTAGTCTGTAAAAGATTTTTGGGTGTTCCAGTAAAAACTCCAAATAAGATGATATATGGTGACTTGGGAAGATATCCTCTGTTTGTAAATTCTTGTGTTTCTGCCTTACGATATTGGTTTAGGTTGTTACAAATGGAAACTGAAAGATTACCCTACAAAGCTTATCAGATGTTGCTTAATCTAGATAGAAGTGGGAAGAATTGCTGGGTAACAAAAGTAAGGGAAGTTTTATGCAGGACAGGATTTCAATTTGTTTGGGAGCAGCAAGGTGTGGGGGATGTTAAAGCATTCTTACGATTATTTAAGCAGAGACTCGTTGATACCTTCATTCAAGAGATGTTTTCTACAATAGAAGATCGGAATAGATATGAAGATTATAGATCGTTTAAAACAATTTTTGAAAGAGAAAAATATATTAATGATATGGATACTTACTGTTTTAGGGTTGCTATTTCTCAATTAAGATTTAACGTCCTGCCACTAAATGCAAATGTCTATCGTTACAGCGAATCACTGCGAAACAAAAACTGTCCTTTTTGTATGACAGTAACAGAAGATGAACAGCATTTTCTCTTTGACTGTTCTATGTATTCCGATCTTAGAAATAAATTCCTGAGGAATCTAACTAAAGTCCCCATTCAAGTGTTGCTACAAATGTCAAACATTCACCAGATGCACAGTGTCTCTCGATATGTTTTCCATTCAGTTAACAGAAGAAAGAGATGTATTGTTTGAATTTGATATTATGTTGCTGAGGTATGTTGTGTTGGCTGATTTGGTTGGTTGGTATTTTTTCTTTTTGATGGTGCACTCGAGAAGTTTTGAATTTACGGCCAGGGTCAGGTGCATGTTTGTGTTGCACTACGCTAATTTCTTTTCAGTGTGTCGTGATCTCCGAGTGGTATGGGTTTCAATGTTTCATGTCAATTTTTTGCTATCCCTGATATTTGACTGTTGTATGCTTCGAAATTTATCAACATGTGCATGCATTACCACACCCATCCTCAGTTGGTTGTATTGTGGCCTAAGGCCGAAGTACCATTAAACCATTTCAGTGTTCAGTGTTCAGTGTTCTCTCTCACCTGTTTATGTGAACTTGGTTTTGGTTTTGTTTGGTTCAATCAAGGTGTAGGAAATTGTAGAGAATTTATAAACATTTTCAGGCAACGATTGATTGACTGCCGATGGCAGCAATGGAGTGATCACATACAAACCAGTGAAAGATATCAAATGTACAGACAATTTACAAGTACACATGATGTCAAACCTTATCTAAAGCTTGATGTGGACATTCATCTGAAAAGAATTATGTCAAAGTTTAGACTTGGTGTATCAGATTTAAATGTTCATAAGTTCAGATATAGAGAACGTGATGTTGATGACCCCAGGTTACTGTGTCCATTATGTAAGCAAGCACCTGAGGATGAAGTACATTTTGTGTTATGCTGTCCAGTATTAGAGGATGTTAGGCAGAAATACATCCCTGTAAAATTTAGTAGGCAGCCTAATTCGTTTCGACTCTGTTTACTCATGGCATCAAGTCAGCCTGAGGTTGTGCGTAGCCTAACTTTATATTTGTGTAAAGCTTTCAGAATAAGAGATATATTGTTGTCGTAGGTTATATTTGTGTATCTGAGTAATTTTTGTTGTTGTTATTGGGTTGATGTTGTTTTTGTTTTGTTTCGTTTTTTTTTCCTCACCAAAATACTCAGCAGCTTGGCAACCCCCCTTCATGTATGGGCCAATGGCCTTTGTGTGAATAAAATTTTCGAGTTCTCTCTCTCTCTCTCTCTCTCTCTCTCTCTCTCTCTCTCTCTCTCTCTCTCTCCTCTCTCTCTCTCTCTATCTCTCTCTCTCTCTCTCTCTCTCTCTCTCTCTCTCTCTCTCTCTCTCTCTCTCTCTCTCTCTCTCTCTCTCTCTCTCTCTCTTTTCCCCCTCTCCTTCCCCCTCTCTCCCCCTCTCCTTCCCCCTCTCCCTCCCTCTCCCTCTCCCTCCCTCCCTCCTCTCTTCCAAAACACAGGAAAGAAGAATACCCCCCCCCCCCAACCCACTCACACACACACCAACAACCACCCTTTCTCTCTCTTGTCATTGTCATTGTCACTACATTAGTTAAGTTAAAGTCTGTCCCGAGCCTAAGGCTCAACAGGCCGGTGCTTATCCTGGTTTCTGTGGCGTTAAGCGACTGAGAGTCATAGACTCCCCCCTGGATAGGACGCCAGTCTATCGCAGGGTTAACCCCTCAACACAAGGTTGGTACCCCCTTTTACACCTGGGTGGGGTGAGAAAATAGCCATAAAGTGCCTTTTCCAAGGGCACAACGCCATAGCCGAAAGCTGGGATCGAACCCGCAACCTTTAGATTATGAGTCCAACACCCTAACCACTAGACTACAGCGGCGGCTTTATTGTCACTACATGTGGCAGGACAAAAGCTCCCCCCGATGGCAGAGCAGTGTGAGCACGCGGGCAAGAAGGAGGAGAAGGTGTACCCTGACATCATGTGCGTCGTCTGCAATCTGGATGGCGAGGTCTCCAATACTGTCAGGTAACTAACTCACTCACTGCCTGTCTGTCTCTCAATCTCAAGATTCAAGATTTAATTCGCCTTTGACCCCTCTTGGGGCATGGAGGATTTCAGGAAACAAAATCAACTGTAACATATATAGTTTGCGTTAATAGAATTTGTTCTTAAACAGAATTTCACAGAAATTTCACAAGCGCTTCTAGCCGAGTGGTTAAGATCACACAGCGGGCAAGTCCAGCCTGACTCCAAGTCAAGACTGTCAGTGTTATTTTATTTATTTTCATTTATTTTTTAAATTTCTTTTATATCGAGGATCATGCAATAAGCACTTGTGTGCTTTAAAATTTTTTTTTTTTACATCAAATCCCAATGTGTACGCAGTTTTGTAAATCATGTCATCTGTTCCCACCAGCACACAATGGCCTACTCTTATGAAAGGCGGAACAGGATTTAACGTGTGCGCAAGATGTACTGCGTGCGTTCGCACACACAGTCTCAGTTTATAGTCTCATCTTCAGGCCTTGTGGGGAGAGTGGAATCGGCACTGATGTTAACTCCAGGGGAAAAAATCCCCTTGAATGGGAATCGAACCCGGGTTGTCAGATTGTGAAAATTAGTGTTCCCCTTCCTTTATGAGCATCTATTGCATCTGAACGTTTATTGCAATCCAGAACTTGTCCATTTCTCCCTTTGACACTTTCTGCAGTCTATCATTTCAAATTGAAATAACAGTGCCTTGAGAGTGCAGTAGGTAGCGCGTCAGTCTCATTACTTGAAATAACTTTTCATAGAAATGTCTAATTTTCATTTTTTTGTTTGGATTTTTTGGTTTTGTTTTGCATTTTATAGCTTTTTTTGGTATTGCAAAGTAATAACATATTAACAACTTAAAATTGGCAATTTTCAATATCTAAAAAAAAAATGTATAGTTTTTTTGTATTGCAAATTAATAACATGTTAACAAACTAAAAACTGACCTCTGGTGCAGTGCGACACTTTATGTGGTGTGTGGGGGGGGGGAGTGTCACATATTATAGTGCCGAATCTTTCACCATTTTAAGTGTGTGGTTGTGGTTGTGTGTGTGTCATCAGATGTGACGATTGTCAGCTGTCCTACCACTTTGAGTGTCTGGATCCTCCCCTGAAGAAATCGCCCAAAGTGCGCGGCTATGCCTGGCACTGTGAGGCCTGTGACACGGATCTGTCGGTAAGTCTGTCCATAGGTCTGAAATCTTATCTGAAGAACTTTGATATGTAGTTTTGATTTTTTTTCCCTGTCAAACTGGGAAGAAAGGGTGAGGCTGGAATTCCACTGTGCACAAATCCAGCATGACTCAGTCAAGAGTGTAAATTTAGTGTGTGTTTATTTATTTATTTATTTATTTATTCTTTTATATCGAGGATAACAGAATAAGCAATCATGTGCTTTTTTTTTTCATCCGGTCCCCGTGTGTATGCAATTTTGTAAATATTGTCATCTGTTCCCACCGGCACACAATGGCATACTCTTACGAAAAGCGGAACAGGATTTAACGTGTGCGCAAGATGTTCTGCGTGCGTTCACACACGGGGCCACGGTTTTAAAGTCTCATC
>CM060343.1:31714397-31716897 GCA_030674155.1 Stramonita haemastoma
TGTGTGTTATTCACGTATGTGTGTGTATGTGTGCTGTGTGTAAGCATGGTGGGGTGTCTAGAGTATGTGCACACACACAGCATGTAATGTCTACTTTTTCTGCCAGGCATGAAGAAACACACACATGCACGCACGCACGCACGCACGCACACACACACACATACATACATACACACACAGACACATACACACACAACTGTAAACACACACACTCACAGACACATACAATACATACATACAGACAGACAGACACACACACACACACACACACACACACACACACACACAGATAAAAAATCATAGCTTATTCAATGTTCCATCTAGAAATAAAAATTTGACTTGACTTCACACACACACACACACACACACACACAGAGTAAATAAAGAGTTTTCCTGGGTGGGTGGGGTGGAGGGGGGCAAAATTCTGCAGAAACATATACTCCCTAAACAACCAAGGCGAACATACTCATGCAAAGAAAAATAGAAAAAAGAAAGAGTGGTAAGATACTGTGCTATGATGTAGCACTCTAAACTGCACAGAGAGAGAGAAAATCTATGTGGCGCAAAAAAAAAAAATCCCCCCAAACCCCAAACTCTTAGAGAGAGAGAGAGAGAGAGAGAGAGAGAGAGCAAATCCATATGTCAGAGCAATAAAAAAAAACACAAAAAAACCCCCCCAAAACTTTTATGATCGTAGGCTTTCAGTCACACACACACACCACACCACGCACGCACGCACGCACGCACCCGCGCGCGCGCACACACAATTATTCTATCCTTGTTGTGCCTAAACACCAGTAACGTCAACAAAACAATACAGACGTGTAAGCGGCAAGTCAGAAGAGAGGGAGAGAGAGAGACAGAGGGGATAGAGAGAGAGACGGAGGGAGAGAGGAAAGAGAGAGACAGAGGAGAGACAGAGTGGAGAGAGAGGAAGAGAGAGAGACAGAGGGGAGACAGAGTGGAGAAAGAGAAAGAGGAAGAGAGAGAGACAGAGGGGAGATAGAGTGGAGAGAGAGGAAGAGAGACAGACAGAGGGGAGAGGAAGAGAGAAAGGGAGAGAGAGATACAGAGAGAGACAGAGGGGAGAGAGGGAGAGAGAGACAGGGGACACACACACACACACACACACACACACACACACACACCACACACACACACACACACACACACACACACACACACACAGAAAGACAGAAAATGAGAGACAGACAGAGAATTGGAGAGAGGGGTAACAGGCCCAAATGGTTTGCAGTCAGATGGGTGGGGGAGGGGAGTAATGGAGAGGGGGAGATGGGGGGGGAGGGACCTTGGCCTAATCATCGTTCCTGTAATATGGCACAATTTTCCGTGACGGTGCCATGTTGTCATAACCGCCAGAGGGGAAAGGGGGGGGGGGGGGGGTAAGGGAGGGGGGGGGAAGCAATAGAAGAGAAGAAGGTTTCTGAGAGTGAGGTGATTGATGTGAAGGTTAGTTACACACCACACATTTTTTCTCCTGGAGTTAACATCAGTACTGACTCCACTCTCCCCACAAGTCCTTCGGATGAGACTTATAAACCCGTAGGCCCAGTGTGCGACCGCACACAGAACATCTTTCGCACACGTTAAAACCCGTTCCGCTTTTCGGAAGAGTAGGCCATTGCGTGCCGGTGGGAACGTGACAGAATTAAAAAAAAACTGCATACAATGGATGTAAAAAGGCATATGAGTACTTATTCCATTATCCTCGATAGAAAAGAATAGATATATAAATTATTTGTGGTACCCCCACCCCCCCCCCCCCTATTCATAACCAAACGTAGAAGGCATCCACAGAAATTAAAACAACACACACACAACACACACACACACACACACACACACACACACACACACACACACACACACACACACACACACACACACACACACACACACACACACACACACACACACACACACACAAAACTTTTTGGGGGGGGGGGGGGAGTAAAAGAATACGTCTAAGTCAAAACTTATGTGATTTTGCATAATTTTGCTAGGCTTGAATTTCTGAGGAAAAAAATTCAGCAAACACGGAACCCCCTCAGTCCTTTGTCGCCTGCTAACTTCCTATGGAATTCTCTCCAGATAGCCCAGACCACAGCTACAATGACCAAACTTAAAGTCCTCTGAATGATAAGAACATCGCCTAAGCTTCAAGATCAGACTGATGCATTCCCTGATCATGTCCATATTTTTGTACGCATGTGAAACATGGACCATAACAGCAGACATTGAAAGAAGGATACAGGCAATGGAAATGAGATGCTTTCGCTAACTCCTTGGCATTTCATACAGAGATCACATCACTAATTAAGAAGTGAAAACTAGAATAAAGAATGTCATCAGTCCAGATGAAGAGCTCCTCACTACAGTGAAAAAACGCAAGCTGAAGTGGTAAGGGCACGTCACACGATCATCTGGACTGGCCAAGACGTCCACAGAACAGTAAGGGAGGAGACGAAGAGGCAGACAG
>CM060343.1:31721897-31731897 GCA_030674155.1 Stramonita haemastoma
AGTGATATCAGTGTGTGTGTGTGTATGTGTTCGTTGTGTGTGTGTGTGTGTTGTTGTGTGGTGTGGTGTGTGTGGTTGTTTGTGCTTGTATGTGTGTGTTTGTGCTTGTATGTGTGTGTTTGTGCTTGTGTGTGTGTGCGTGCGTGCGTGAAAATGTGTGGATGTGTGTGTGTGCTCGCGCGCGCGCTCGCGTGTGTGTATGCGCGCACGCGTGTGTGTGTGTTCGCTGTATTCATGTTATTTTCTACTGTGATCAGTTGAAAGAGTATTTGCCCGCTTGGTTGTCTAACGACGATGTTGCTTCTGAATCTCTCACAGACATTTTATTTGATAATGTTAAAATGCTAGAAATAGCGAAAAAGCTTGATGAAGAGCCAAGTAAGTCATGTTTTTTATTTTGTTGTTGCTGTTAGAGTTACATTGGATTTGTTGGGAACTCTGACATGCTAGAACATTTTTAAACATCATAACCATGTAGGCTTACAGAATCTTAGTTTGTTGTTGTAGTGTAAACAATACTTATGCGCACACACAAAATACACACACGCGCGCACGGACGCATGCACACACACAATGCTAAATGTATCCACAGACACTCATACAAATACAAGCATGCATACAGATGTCCCTTCCACACACACACACACACACACACACACACACACACACACACACACACACACACACACACACACACACACACACCACACACACACACAACACACACACAACAACACACACACACAACACACACATACACACACACACACACACAACACACACACACACACACACACACACACACACACACACACACACACAACAACACACACACACACACACACACACACACACACACACACACACACAACACACACACAACACACAACACACAACACACACAACACACACACACACACACAACACACACACAAACAAAACACACACACACACACACACACACACACACACACACACCACACACACACACACACACACACACACACACACGTGTGTGTGTGTTGCGAAAGTTGTTTTAGATGCTATTATAGACAAAGAGAAAGAAGGGAGAAAAACCAACCCATCACTTCTTCAATCTGCAGTTTCTGACACCGTGAAGATAGATCACTTCTGTTTTGACTGCCTTCTTTTTTCTTCTTGTCTTTCTGTCTTCTCTCTCTTTCTTTCTTTGTTTGTCTGTCTGTCTGCCTCTATGCTCTGTGTGTCTTTGTCTGTCTCTGTGTGCCTTTGTCTGTTTGTCTGATTTCATCTGTCTGTCTGTTTGTCTGCTTGACTGGTTGCCTGTCTGTCTGTTAAATGGCGATCAATTTTCTTGCTGTTTGAAAGAGAAACTCGAATGTGTTCAACTAAGCTTTTAAAAAAAAATCTGTTTGTCTTTGTCTGTCTTGTCTGTATTTCTGTCCGTCTTGTCTATCTGTCTGTATGTATAACTGTCTCTCTATCTGTCTCTGTCTACTTGTACAATTGTCTGTCTGCCTCTATCTCTGTAAAAAAAAAAAAAAGGCCAAAGTTTTCTTATTACTTGAAAGAAAAACGAGACTGTTGGTGTAAGCTTGTCCTAATCACACACACACACACACACACACACACACACACACACACACACACACACACACACACACACACACACACAACACACACACACACACACACACACACACACACACTGCAGAAAAGTTATTAGCATAACATTTGCTCTGTAAAAAAAAGAGGGGGGGGGGGAGAGAAAAAACAACAGAGATGATAGATGAGAAGAAAGAAGAGCATGAACACGAGAGAGAGAGAGAGAGGGGAGAGAGAGAGAGAGAGAGAGAGAGGAGAAAGAGGAGAGAGGGAGAGAGCGAGAGACAGGAGAGAGAGACGAGGAGAGAGCAGAGTAGAGAGGAGGAGAGAGAGAGAGAGAGAGAGCAGAGAGAGAGACAGGGAAGACAGAAGACAGGACAGAAGACAGACAGAGAGACAGAGAGAGAGAGAGCAGACAGACAGACAGAAGACAGACAGACAGACAGACAGACAGACAGTAGCAGACAGAGAGAGAGAGGAGAGAGAGAGGAGAGAGACAGAAGAGACAGAAGGAAGACAGACAGACAGACAGACAGCATAGCAGATAGAGAGAGAGTGAGACAGACATAGAGACAACACAGAAAACACACACACACACACACACACACACACACACACACACACAACACACACACACACACACACACACACACACACACACACACCACACACAAGAGTCTTCACGAACCGCCAGTCTACCATAAATGACGTGACAGACAAGTCTCCAAACCTTCAGAGCAAACAGCCCCCAAACAGATCGTGTCTGTTATCCTCAACAGACTACACCTCAGCTGCCTTGAGGCGTCAGGTTCCATTCCACTGTTCCCCAAGAAGATGCGGGGATAGCCTAGTGGTTAGAACCCTTGTGCTCCTGATCTGCCGGACCCGGGATCAAGCCGCCATGGAGGCGCCCCTTTTAGGCATGTGAGCACATCCTTCAGAGGTACACACTATTCAGCGACCTGAGGGAGAAAGTGTGGCTGACGGAGATAACCCTACAGACCAAGCTGTACGGCCCACGAGAGGAGCTGGAAAGGACATGCCATTATTTTCCCCAGACACATCTGACGGTGTAAAGCGAACTAGAGAAGAAGTAAAGGCATTTTTTTTGTTTTTTTTTTTTGTTGGAGTTAACATCAGTACGGACTCCCCCCCCCCCCCCCCCCCCAGACATACAGGCAGACAGACAGACAGACAGACAGACAGACAGACAGACAGACACACACACACACACACACACACACACACACACACATGGTTGGGAGGGAGAGGGGGCAGGGCAGGGGCAGGAGGGGGGGGGGGGGAGAGGCTAGAAGCCCCTGGCCCTGTCAGCATCTCTCACGGCTCAGACTCCCTACTGATGGATGGAGCCATACATTATCTATGTACTGTACTGACAGAAAAAAGCCACGCTTTCACGTGCCTGTGCCAACAACAGGCGCCCGCCTTGTTCCTCACCCTGCAATCTGAGAGCTCTTCTAACTTATTACAGTGCTTGCGCAAGCGTAGCAAAAAGCAAGGCAAGCAAGACTGATGGCGGCCACAATTCACAGTTTCACAGAACATCAAAGTCTTAATAAAAAGAAAAAAAAAGAAGAAGAATAGGAAGGGGGAGGGAAGGGGGGAGGAAAGGAAGAAAGAGTGGCCACAATTCCCAGTTTTACAGGACAGCAAAGTTTGTAAAAAAAAAAGATAAAAAAAAGAAAGGAAAGGGGATGGGGGAGAGGGAAGACTGCTGGCCAAAATTCAGTTTCACAGAAAAGCAAACTTGATGTAGAAAAGAAATAAAAAGGAAGAAAAAAAAGGTTAAAGTCTGGCCAGAATTCATAGTTTGACAGAAAAGCAAAGTTTAAATAAAAAAAAAAGAAAAAAAAAAGGGGGGGGGGGAGGCTGGCAAAATCCACAGTTTTAGAGGAAAAAAAAGGCAAAAGGTAAAAAAGGGTAAAGGTGTCCCATAACCTATGTGGTCGTAGGGAAGCAAGGCACCAGAGACCTCAGCTTCTCTAGGGGCCAGCATGTTGAGGGCGGCGCCCATCTCCTTCCCCTCGCTGCTTTACCTTCCCTGACCCTAAAGAGGGCAGGTACCCATTTAAGCTGGGTGAACTGGGGGACTGTACTGAAGCCAAGGTGCCCAAACGGCCATCTATCCATTGGCCTGAGGCCAGGGACTGGCTAAAGTTTATAGTTTAAAATAAGCAACGTGTAAAAAAAAGACCAAAAATTTAGTTTCATAAAATGTATAGTTGAAGAAAAACGACTAATTGTTGGAGCAGTTGTTTTTCTCTTTTTTCCACCCTATTCTTTTGTTTCGAGGATAATAGAAAAAACACTCAAGTGCTTTCTTACATCGAGTCCCTATGTGTATGCAGTTTTGTCAATTTTGTCATCCGTTCCCACCTGCACACAATGGCCTAGTCTTCCGAAAAGCGGAAGGGGTTTGAAAGTTATTTGCACAAAGTTATACACAAAGCTATGCTAAGAATTCTCCTGAACAGACTAAAGCCTCAAGCTGAGGAGATCATCAAAGAAGAGCAGACAGGGTTGATGAGCAGGACGGAGCACTAGCGACCAAATTTTCAATCTTACAATACTCTGTGGGAAATACTTGCAACATCAACATCTTTACCACGTCTTTGTGGACTTTAAGAAGGCGTTCGACAGAGTCTGGCATGCAGCTCTGTGGGTAACCATGAGGCTGTATAACATCAATGCCAACCTGATCAGAACCTTAGAATGCCTCATATAACAAGGCAACCAGCGCAATCTACTATAACAACAACATAGGAGATTGGTTCCGAACCACAATTGGAGTACACCAAGGATGTCTGATCTCTCCCACCCTCTTCAACATTTTTTTAGAGAGAATAATGGCTGATGCACTTGAAAATCATGAGGGAACAGTCAGCAATGGAAGCAGAACAATAAACAAACTAACGTTTTGTCGATGACATCGACGGCCTAGGTGGACAAGAGCAAAAGCTAGTCAGTCCCCCAGTTCAGCCAGGTTTAAATGAGTATCTGACCCCCCCCCCCCCCCCCCCCTCTCTCTCTCTCTCTCTCTCTCTCTCTCTCTCTCTCTCTCTCTCTCTCTCTCTCTCTCTCTCTCTCTCTCTCTCTCTCTCTCTCTCTCGTGGTAGCCTAGTGGTCAGGGGGACGGATAGCCTAGTGGTCAGAACATTGCGCTGGCAATTTGACGACCCGGGTTCGAGTCCGGTTGAGGAGATTTTTCTCCTGGAGTTAACGTCAATGCTGACTCCACTCTCCCCAAAAGTCCTTCGGATGAGACTTTAAACCGAGGCCCCGTGTGCGAACGCACGCAGAACATCTTGCGCACACGTTAAATCCTGTTCCGCTTTTCGTAAGAGTAGGCCATCGTGTGCCGGTGGGAACAGATGACATTTACAAAACTGTATACACACGGGGACTGGAAGTAAAACAGCTCAAGAGTGCTTATTCCATTATACTCGATATAAAAGAAAAAATCAAATCAAATCAAATAAATCAAATCAAATCAAATCAAATCATCTCTCTCTCTCTCTCTCTCTCTCTCTCTCTCTCTCTCTCTCTCTCTCTCTCTCTCTCTCTCTCTCAGTGTGTTCCTCCCCCTCTCTGTCTGTCTCTCTTTATCTCTGTCTGTCTGTCTGTCTGTCTGTCTGTCTGTCTGTCTGTCTGTCTGTCTCTGTCTCTGTCTCTGTCTCTCTCTCTCAGTGGTGTTCGTCCCCCTCTCTGTCTGTCTCTCTTTATCTCTGTCTGTCTGTCTCTCTGCCTCTGACTGTCTGTCTGTCTGTCTGTCTGTCTGTCTGTCTCTGTCTCTGTCTCTGTCTGTCTCTCTCTCAGTGTGTTCCTCCCCCTCTCAGTCTGTCTCTCTTTATCTCTGTCTGTCTGTCTCTCTGCCTCTGACTGTCTGTCTGTCTGTCTGTCTGTCTGTCTCTGTCTCTCTTCTCTTTCTCTCTCTCTGTCTCTGTCTCTCTGTCTCTCTTTCTCTCTCTCTCTCTCTCTCTCTCTCTCTCTCTCTCTCTCTCTCTCTCTCTCTCTCTCTCTCTCTCTCTCTCCTCTCTCTCTCTCTCTCAGTGTGTTCTCCCTCTCTGTCTGTTTCTCTTATCTCTGTCTGTCGTCTGTCTGTCTGTCTGTCTGTCTCTGTCTCTCTTTGTCTCTCTCTGTCTGTCTCTGTCTCTGTCTCTCTGTCTGTCTGTCTCTCTCTGTCTCTGTCTCTCTGTCTCTGTCTCTGTCTCTGTCTCTGTCTCTCTCTCTGTCTCTCTCTCTCTCTCTCTCTCTCTCTCTCTCTCTCTCTCTCTCTCTCTCTCTCTCTCCTCTCTCTCTCTCTCTCTCTCTCTCCCCTAACCTTTTCCAGTGTACAGGCAAAGGACAATTGACAGCAATCACTCCATGTCTGATATAATGACCAGCATCCTGTGCTTCCATCTTTTTTTTCTTTTTCTTTTTTATCGAGGATAATGGAATAAGCACTCTTGTGCTTTAATTTTTTTTTTTTACATCCAGTCCCCGTGTGTATGCGGTTTTGTCAATCTTGTCATCCGTTCCTACCGGCACGCGATGGCCTACTCTTACTAAAAGCGTAACAGGATTTAACGTGTGTGCAAGATGTTCTGCGTGTGTTCGCAACACGGGGCCTCGGTTTAGAGTCTCATCCAAAGGAAATGCAGGGAGAGTGGAGTCAGCACTGATGTTAACTGCTGTGGAAAAATCCTCTCGAATGGGAATCGAACCCGGGTCGTCAAATTGCGAGCACAATGTTCTGACCACTGGGCTATCTTCACCCACGCAGACAAACAGACAGACAGGGGACGGCATAGCCTAGTGGTCAGAACATTGCGCTCGCAATTTGACGACCCGGGTTCGATTCCCGTTCGAGGGGATTTTTCCCCTGGAGTTAACATCAGTGCTGAGACCACTCTCCCCAAAAGTCCTTCGGATGAGGCTGTAAACCGAGGCCCCGTGTTCGAACGCACGCAGAACATCTTGCGCACACGTTAAATCCTGTTTCGTTTTTCGTGAGAGTAGGCCATTGTGTGCCTGTGAAAACAGATGACAAGATTGACAAAACTGAATACACACGGGGACTGTCTGTATAAAAGCACATGAGTGTTTATTCCATTATCCTCGATGTAAAAGAATAGGTAAATAGGTTAAACAGAAACTGAGAGACAGACAGACAAAACAGACGAACAGACAGAAAAACACAGACAGAGACTGAGAGACAGACAGACAAACAGACAGACAGAAAAACAGACTGACAGAAGACAGACAAAGACTGAGAGACAGACAGACTGACAGAAGACTGACAGACTGACTGACAGACAGATTGACAGACAGATTTTCTCTCCCATGCCGAAGTCGGATGTGCTGGGCCTGACATGTCAGGCGCTTAACGGCAGCACAAGGCATTTTCGATCCTAATTATGACAGAAAACAGTAGTGCTGTCTGGGCATTCGACGACAACGAAGAAGAAGAAGTGTGTGCTTTGATTTGTTTGCTTACAGATTCAGTGCTGTATGAATTCCAAATGTTATCATCTTAGAGAGACAGATAGATAGAGAGCTAAATAGAGAAAGACAGACACAGGACATGTAGATAGCTAGCTAACAGACAGATAGGTAGACAGACAGATAGATAGATAGATAGATAGACAGATAGAAGATAGATAGATAGATAGATAGACAGGAGATATATAGATAGATAGGTAGATAGATAGATAGGTAGATAGATAGATAGATAGATAAATAGATAGATAGATAGATAGATAGATAGATAGATAGACAGGTAGATATATAGATAGATAGGTAGATAGCGGGTAGATATAGGTAGATAGTAGATGGTAGATAGATAGATAGATAGATAGATAGGTAGAAGACAGATAGATAGATGATAGATAGATAGATAGATAGATAGATAGATAGATAGATAGATAGATAGATAGATAGATAGATAGACAGCAGTGGGCAGATGAATAGCTCGGCAGACAGACGTTTCATTTTTATCTTACTTTATCTTTTCTTTCAAGGATGATGGAATAAGCACTCATGTGATTTTTTACGTCTAGTCCCTGTGTATGCAGTTTTGGCAGTTTGGGACATCTGTTCCCCCGGCACACAATGGCCTACTCTGCCAAAAAGCGGAACAGGTTTTAACGTGTGCGCTAGGTGTTCTGCGTGCGTTTAGGCAGGCAGGCAGGCAGGCAGGCAGGCAGACAGCAGCAGACAGATAGATAGATAGATAGATAGATAGATAGATAGAAGATAGATAGATAGATAGGTACATAGATAGTAATAGATAGATAGATAGATAGATAGATAGATAGATAGATAGATAGATAAAAAAGAAAGAAAGATAGATAGATAGATTAAAAAAAAAAGAAAAATAGATAGATGGATAGATAAAGTTAGAAAAACAAAAGATAGATATAGACAGACAGCAGGAAGAAGATCAGCAGATAGATAGACAGACAGAATATAGATACATAGATCAGAAGGAGAACAGACAGATAGATATAGATAGATTAGATAGAAGAAGAGGACAGATAGATAGATAGATAAATAGATAGATAGATAGATAAGGTAGGTAGGTAGTAGGTAGGTAGGTAGGTAGATAGATAGAGATAGATAGATAGATAGACAGACAGACAGACAAACAACTAGATAGATAGATAGATAGTAGATAGATAGATAGATAGATAGATAGATAGATAGATAGATAGATAGATAGATAAAAGAAAACAGACAGACAGACGGACAGACAGACAGACAGATATAAAAACAGTTTTTGCTGTGGCCTTCAGCTGTTACTGATACAGATTTTGTGAACTTCTTTCATTGCAAAGAACAGGTCAAGGTCAACTTTAGAGTCTGGGAAGGGAGGAAGAGGGGGTGGGGGCAGTGGAGGGGGGTGGGGGGGGGGGGGTAATGTGTCTCAAGGCGGAGGTTAAGGGGGAGACAGACAGGGTCTCGGACCGTACGGCCCACACGCTTTGGTTGAAACAGACCCCAAGGAATCGTCGATGACGGTGGTCTGGATCGGTGGTCTAGAGGTAACGACGCCTGCCTAGAAAGCGAAAAGTCCGGGTCGGAAGTGTGCGGTGGTTCAATCCCCTTTAGGCCCGAAACTGTTCCCCCATCCATTAGACCATGAGTGGTGGTGGTTGGTGCTGGTCTTTGTATGAGACGATAAACCGAGTCCGTGTGTTACACATCATTATTTAGAGCACGTAGAAGAACACACGGAAACCAGAGTGTTGTTCCAGGCAAAATTCTGTAGAAAAAACCACTCTGATAAGAAAACGAATACAGTTGCAGACAGGAAAAAAAAGGTGTCGCTGCACATATAACAACACGCTCTCCCTAGGGAGAGCAGCCCGAATTTCACGGTGAGAAATCTGCTGTGATATGAAGTGGTATAAAATAGAAAAATGAATAAATAGATAGATAGATAGACAGACAGACAGACAGACAGACAGATAGATAGATAGATAGATAGATAGATAGATAGATAGATGATGATGATGATAGATGATGATGATGGATGGATGGATGAAGATAGATAGATAGATATGATAGATAGATGAATATGATAGATAGATGATGAGATGATAGATAGATAGATAGATAGATAGATAGATAGATAGATAGAAGTAGATATAGATATGAGTGAATAATTAAATGAATGAAAAAAAAAATGTCTGACTCTACTCCAGCGCTATGAGCTATCAGGTTCAACATGTCCATTCCCAATAAATCCTGTTTTTCTTCTTCATTGAACGGCTCAAACGGCAACCAATGTGGTCGTAGAGAAGCGAGGCATCAAAGACCTCTGCTCCTCTAGGGGCCAGCATATTGAGGGCAGCGCCCATCTCCTCTCTCCCTCGCTGCTTTACCTTCCCGACTCTAAAGAGGGCAGGTACCCATTGACAGCTGGGAGAAGTGGAAGACTGTACTGAAGTCAAGGCGCACAAACGGTCACCCATCCACTTGGTAACCACACTCGATGCTGCTTAACATTTGCTTGGGGAGAGCGAGTGCTCTGACCACTGAACTACCCTATCCCCACTCAACTCCTGAGGCCCTGACAAATACTGCCGTGCGCTGAAGGCCTTCAGGGGTCCCAAGAGCTTGTCCCTCATCGGCAGGTCAGTAGGCCAGATATCGGCCTTCATCAGGTGTTGGTGTGTTGGACAGGTCTGGAGGAAGTGTTCCCCTGTCATGGGAGAAGTGCCACAGGGGCACGCCTCAAATCTCCAATGAGGAACTTGGTGAACATGTGATGTCAGAGTCTGCAGTGTCCAGTCCTCAGTCTCACCATGGTCAGTTGGTCGTCTCTCCTCACTGTTGTGTTCTATTTCTTTCTTTCTTCTTTGTCGAGCGATCAGACAGCAACTATTATACAGGGGGACGGGATAGCCTA
>CM060343.1:31734397-31739397 GCA_030674155.1 Stramonita haemastoma
TATATCATCAACAGGAGACTGTCTAAATGGGTAGAAAATAAAATTTTATTAGGGGAAATTCAAGCTGGTTTTAGAACAGACCATTCTACAATAAACCATTATGTTACGTTATTCTCTATGATTCAGAAACATTTATCAGAGGAAAAAGTTATATGTAGCTTTTATTGACTTTCGGAAAGCTTTAGATTTTATTTCACATAGTAAACTCTGGCCCATACTACACAAATCTGGAATAAGAGGTAAGATACTACTGACCATTATGAGTATGTATAAAACCGTGAAAGGCCGGGTTAGATGTGGAGGTGAGGTTTCTGATGCTTATTTCTGTCAGAACGGTTTGAAGCAGGGTGAAACTACAAGTGGTCTACTTTTTTTCTGTATTTATAAATGAACTTACCAGATGCATTATGGAAAATTGACGCCACGGCATACAACTGAATCCAGGCATGACTGAATTGTTTATTATGCTTTTTGCAGACGACATTGTACCTCTGTCAGACACTGTCATTGGTTTACAAACTTAGCTTAATACTCTTGCTACTAAGGCACTTTAATTAAATTTACCGGTCAATCTGGATAAAAGTCTAACAGTTATTTTTAGAAATGGTGGTTACATTTCTCGGCATGAAACATGGATATACAATGGTTGTAAAATTGAAATTGTGAATTGTTATAAATTATTTGGGTCTGGTTTTCAGCATCAGGCTATCCTTTTCAAAAGCTGTTGGTGAGATGTCAGTTAAAGCAAGGAAAGGGGTTATTGACATTTTAAAAACCCTCTGGAAATTAGGTAATTTTCAGTTGATATTTGTCTTAGTATATTTGATTCACAGATAAGACCTATTCTTTTGCATGGATCTGAAACCTACATCAGAGAAAGTACACACGTTTGCCTTAAAAACAACAACTGTTAAATGTCAGCCCCAGAACACCAAACGATATGGTTTATGGTGAAACCGGGTGATACCCCCTCTATATATTTTCTTTTCTGTCATGCATATAAAACATTGGCTACGTCTTACAATAATGAATCAGTCCAGACTCCCTCTTCAGTCCTGTATTATGCTTCTAACATTATGTGATCAAGGGCGGATGTGCTGGGCATCAGACGTGCGCGACACGTTGTATAAATTTGGATTTGGGTTTGTTTGGGAAAACTAAGGTGTGCAAAATGTAAGGAGATTTTTTATCTACATCCAAGCAAAGATTGATTGATTGTTACAGTCAAAATTGGCAGCGCATATTCAACAAAGCAGTAGGTTTGCAGTTTATCGAAATTTTAAATCTTCTATATCACTGGAATCATATTTCACTGTTATCACTAACAAAAATATCAGAGATGTGCTCATCCGATTTAGAATCGGTGCAACTGATATATGCACACATAAAATGCTATATGCTGCTTTCAGTCTCAATGATCTTAAATGTCCGCTCTGTAATTCTTGTCTGGAAGACGAAGTACACACTTTATTTTACTGTAAACCTCTGACTGATTTGCGACAAAAATACATCCCATCTCGTTATAGGCAATACACTTCAGAAATAACATTGAAATTTATGTTGCAGGATGACAAAAGCCTTCATGATTTAAGAGGATTCATGTATCATTCCAACAAAAGGCGTACTGCTTAAGAATGGTGGCTGTATCAAAATAATTCAAGTACTGCTACGCTGTGTATATTTTATACCCTAGTTATCATTTCTCTTATCAACTTTATTTTTTCATTCGTTTATTTATTTATCTATTCAGTTTCTTTTTTGTCTAAAATGTTCCAAACATTCCGAGCAGATGTGTGCTTATACCATGAGTTAATGATATAACCGGTGAGCTTGAAGTGTTTTCAGGTGCATTCTTGGAAAGGAACGAGAACGAAGTTAATGAGGGGGAGGGGGGTGTGTGTGAAATTGTAATGGGTCTGGTGGCTTTCTACAATAAAATTGTTCAGAGTTCTCTTCTCTCTCTCTCTCTCTCTCTCTCTCTCTCTCTCTCTCTCTCTCTCTCTCTCTCTCTCTCCTCTCTCTCTCTCTCTCTTCTCTGTGTGAGTGTGTGTGTGTGTGTGTGTGTGTGTGTGTGTGTGTGTGTGTGTGTGTGTGTGTGTGTGTGTGTGTGTGTGTGTGTGTGTGTTTGTGAGTCACTCTGTATGTGTGTGTGTTTCACTTGTATCTGTGTGTGTGTTCACCTCTGTATGTGTGTATGTGTGTGTGTGCGCGTGCGTACGTGCGCGCGCGCGCGAGCTTCACTGTGTGTGTGTGTGTGTGTGTGTGGAGAGGAGAGGAGAGAGGAGAGAGAGGAGAGAGAGAGAGAGAGAGAGAGAGAGAGAGAGAGAGAGAGAGAGAGAGAGAGAGACAGACAGACAGACAGACAGACAGACAGACAGACAGACAGACAGACAGACTGACAGACAGACAGACAGTATCAGCAATGCCTCCGAAAACTAGACTTCAACATGTTTTCTTTGCCCTCTCAGCCAATGGACACTTGCCAAGTTCATCGTCAAAAATTGAACTGAATAGGCCTCCAACTTGCAGTCACGGCAGGTACCTTCTCTGCGTGACGTTCAGGGTGCCCTCCCCCTGGAAGAGTTCGTAGCCACGAGAGTAGCGCCACCCACTTTGATTTTTTATGGTCCTGTTTACAAAAATGTTTCCCTATCAGAGTGGGGTTGTTGTTTTTCTGACAGAATTTTGCCAGTGGGGACAACACAACTCTCTTGTTGCCGTGGGTTCTTTTATAGTAAACTGCGAGACCACGGTTTTTTTTTTATCGTCTCATTGGAAAGACTAGTACCCAGACCAACATTCACGGTCTAGTGGAGGGTGAGGTAGGGGGGGGGGGGAGGATGCTTCGGGCACAAACAAGCAGGGATTAAACCTGCATTTCGTTTGTTTTCTAGGTAGTAGGCACTATACAGATTCCAAATATCATCATCATCATCATCATCATCATCATCATCATCATCATCATCATCATCATCATCATCATCATCATCATCATCATCATCATCATCGGGTCCCGTGTTCAAACGAATGCAGACCATCTGTTTCCATCTCCTATCTGTCCCTACCTTCAACATCTGAAATCACCTTCACCCTGCCAAAGTGTATCACCTTTATAAATGTGTGCACGTGTTTGGGTTTTCCCCCATTTAAATTCCTTTATATCGAAGGATAATGGAATAAGCACTCAAGTGCTTTTTTTCATCCAGTCCCCGTGTGTATGCACTTTCGTAAATTTTGTCATCTGTTTTCACCGGCACACGATGGCCTACTCTTACGAAACGCGGAACAGGATTTAACGTGTGCGCAAGATGTTCGGCGTACGTTCGCACACGGGCCTCGGTTTATTGTTTCATCCAGACTTTTGGGGAGAGTGGAGTCAGCACTGATGTTAACTCCAGAGGAAAAATCCCATTATTATTATTATTATTATTATTATATTATTATTATTATTATTATTATTATTATTATTATTATTATATTATTATTTCATCATCATCATCATCATCATCATCATCATCATCATCATATTATTATTATTATTATTATTATTATTATTATTATTATTATTATTATTATTATTATTATTATTATTATTATGTTATTATCGTTTACTCGTCGTCGTCTCGTCGTCATCATCATCATCACCACCATCATCATGCGCATACGTTAAAACCCGTTCCCCTTTTCGGAAGAGTAGGCCATTGTGTGCCCATGGGAACGGACATTCACACAAGAAAGAAAGCAACGAATGCTTATTCCATTATCCTTGAAAGAAAAGAAAATGAACAGAAAATATGGAGTCAAATATCGGCAAAGCGATTTTTGACATGATTAACAAAAATAGTTATGTGACTGTTGAGATCACTTGCATGACCATTTCTGAGACAGAAAAACAGAAGGAAGGAAAAAGAAAAAGAAAAAAAAAAGGAAAAGTTTTGAGACATGGAAAAGAGATGAATATGGCAGTGCATGGCAATGTGCTTTTCTCCGCATATTAAGTTTTGACATTAATTTTTGTTCCTCTTTCTCCCTTTTACTTCTTTCTTCTTTTGCCATTCTTTGCCATTCTTTTTTCTTCTTCTTAATTTTTTTTTTGGCAATTACTTTTCTTCTCCTTCGCCTTTCTACTTCTTCTTCTTTACAGTTCCTACTTTCTTCTTGTTCTTCTGTTCCTTTTCTCTTGTTCTTTTTTTCTTGTTCTTTTCCCTCTTGTTCTCTTCTTGTTCTTGTTCTTCTTGTTCTTTTTGTTCTTTTCCTCTCTTTTGTTCTTGTTCTTCTTGTTCTTGTTCTTCTTGTTCTTGTTCTTGTTCTTGTTCTTGTTCTTCTTGTTCTTGTTCTTCTTGTTCTTCTTGTTCTTCTTCTTGTTCTTCTTGTTCTTTTCTTGTTCTTCTGTTCTTTCCTCTTTTCTTCTGTTCTTCTTGTTCTTTTCCTCTTTCTTCTTGTTCTTGTTCTTCTTGTTCCTCTCTTCTTCTTGTTCTTTCCTCTTTTCTTTTTGTTCTTTCTGTTCTTCTTTTCTTTCCTCTTGTCTTCTTGTCTTTTCTCTTGTTCTCTGTTTTTTTCCCCTTGTTCTTCTTTTCTTTCCCTCTTCTGTTCTTCTTGTCTTTCCCTTTCTTCTTCTGTTCTTCTTGTTCTTTTTCTTCTTTTCTTCTTGTTCTTTTCCTCTGTTCTTCTGTTCTTCTTGTTCTTCTTGTTCTCTGTTCTGCTTGATTTCTTTTCTCTTCTTTGCCATTCTTCATCTTTCTTTTGGGCTGTGAAAGCCATCCACTAAAAACACAGGCCTAATGTTTATGATGAAACTTGTCATAAAAGCCGTGTCAGGTTTCTCACGAAGGTTCGCGATCTTTCCCGATGTTTACCCCCCCCCCCCATTCATCCCCCCTACTCCTCTCCTTTTCTTCCTCACTCCCCCCCCCCCCCTTTCCCACTCTCCTCTCCCCTCTCCCTCCCTCTCTTCTCACACACACACACACAAACGGGGTGGGAGGGAGAGAGAGAGAGAG
>CM060343.1:31771897-31774397 GCA_030674155.1 Stramonita haemastoma
ACACACACACACACACACACACAGATATAATATCTATATCTATATCTATATCTATATATATTTTAGATAGATAGATAGATAGATAGATAGATAGATAGATATACTATGTCTATCTCTCTATCTCTCTATCTCTCTCTATCTGTCTATCTATCTATCTATCTATCTATCTATCTATCTATCTATCTATCTATCTATCTAAATGCACATTTACTACTACTACTACTACTACTACTACTACTACTACTACTACTACTACTACTACTACTACTACTACTACTACTACTACTACCACTACTACCACTACTACCACTGCTGCCACTCTTTCATCATCATCATCATCATCATCATCATCATCATCATCATCATCATCATCATCATCATCATCATCATCATCATCATCATCATCAAAGACATGTACACCTCAAGTTTTGTTTTTAATATTTCAACAGACCGGGCATTAATCAGTTTTGTCACAATAGTTATTGCAGCTAACAGAAAGTTTGTCATGGTAGTGTAAACCTGTTTGAAAAAGGTTTGTCATCAATTATGTAATCAGTATGTACAGGTTTATTATTTGTAACCTAGTAATTACCTTTGTCACGCGTAACATATTGAACCATGCTTTATATATATATATATATATATATATATATATATATATATATAATATATATATATATATATATATATATATATATATATATATATATATTATAGGAGTTCTCTCTATATTTTTCTATCTTGGGAGTTCCACGACCAAATAATCATCAACGAATATATCATGAATATTTCATGAAGATTCTAACTGTCGAAGTTTGTGTTGTAAAACCAGACATTGACAAGGAGAGGGTGGCTGGCTGGATAGAAGCACATTACTGCAGTGTTATCCCAGTTCTTGATGAAACCACTGATGCTGGGGGCAACAACAAAGTGAGAGGCTGTATGATCAGTGGCTTTCTTTCCCACTCATGGAATTCCACTTTACAGCTTAGTCTTTTAGTGATCGACTATGACTCTCTGACTAGGAGGCTTGACTTGCACAGTCCTTATGCGCTGCAGCCCTGGGGGCTAGTTGTCCTTTGGAGAACATCTCCAACGCTGACTGTCCCTATGCCCTCTTGGACGAGAGAGTGGGGATGTACTGTGGGCAAGGCATGTTCACTTTAATCAAATTTCTACCCGATTTCCGAAACAGTAGCTGCCTCCTCTGCTGTTTTGGAGGTCATCGTTGAACACGACGGACAAACACGTACTACCACAATCATTGTCTGTGTAGATTACCACTGTCTGATAAAATCAAGGTTGTGGTCGCTAGGGAACGAGGCATCAGAGACCTCAGCTTCTCCAATGGGCCAGCATATTGAGAGCAGTAGCGACCATCTCCTCTTCCTCGCTGCTCTACCTTTCTTTGGCCTAAAAGAGGGAAGGCACGCATTTACTGCTGGGTGAACTGGGGGACTGTACTGAAGCCAAGGCCTGGGCGCCGCAAACAGTTGCCCATCTACATTCGATGCTGCTTAACCTTGGCTTGGGGGAAAGCGAGTGCTCTGACCACTGAGCTATCTCGTCCCTGACATAGTCATATAAACTTAGTAGCTAGACAAGGTATTAGTTAGTTGAGTGTTTTCTGTGTTGGAGCACACTATAAGCTATAATATTGCTTTGTTCGTTGCTCTCAACATGGTATGTGTGTATGTAAGGAATGTTTCTTTCTTTCTGAATAAACAGTTTTCAAACCAAAAGGACTGTGCTGATGTTTATACAGGCGATTTTTTAATATATTTTTTTAATGAATGATTCACTTCAGCATGAAAATATAATCAGAACAAGAAAGAATTTCTTGCCGAACCGGACTCTTGGTTCTAAGGGAAGTAACAGTACAATGTTACTGAGTGGGTTGAGATTACCTCCCTTGCACTTACGCACGCACGCACGCACTTACGCACGCACACACACACACACACACACACACACACACACACACACACACACACACACACACACAGGGGGACGGGATAACCTGGTGGTTAGAGTGATGTACACTGTGCTCGTGATCTTCTGACCCGGGTTCGAATCTCGTTCAAGAGGATTTTTCCTCTGGAGATAACATCAGTGCCGACTTCGCTCCCCCTCAAAAGTTCTTCGGAGGAGACTGTAAACCGAGGTCCTGTGTGCAAACACACGCAGAATATCTTGTGCACATGTTAAATCCTGTTCCGCGTTTCGGAAGAGTAGGCCATTGTGTGCCGGTGGGAACGGATGACAAAATTTACAAAGCTGCATAGACACGGGGAATGGGTGTAAAACAAAAGCACATGAGTGCTTATTCCAATGGCCTACTCTTACGAAAAGTGGAACAGGATTTAACGAGCGCGCAAGATGTTATATGTGCGTTCGCACACGGGGCATCAGTTTATAGTCTCATCCTTCGAAGGACTTAGAGATTTTTTTTTTTATCCAGGAGGACCAAATTTGTTCAGGGAGGCAAAACTCTCCCACC
>CM060343.1:31777553-31782553 GCA_030674155.1 Stramonita haemastoma
AAAACCTGATAGTGTTTTCATTTCCCTGAACTATAGCACTCTTTGGGCCAGACATTTCTCACCACTGTCAGATGATCTTATTTTCAACCAGATGAAAGGAAGAAAAAGAAAGGGAAAAAAGAAGAAAGAAAAAAAAAGAAAAGAAAGGAAAAAAAGGAAGAAAGAAAGAAAAGAAAAGAAAGAAAGAAAAAAAAGGAAAGAAGGAAAGGAAGGAAAAGAAGAGAAGGAAAAAGGAAGAAAAGAAAGAAAGAAAGAAAAGAAGAAAAGAAAAAAGGGAAAGAAAAAAAGAAGAAAGAAAAGGAAAGAAAAGAAAAAAGGGAAAATAAGGAAGGAAAAAAGAAAGAAAGGGAAAGAAAGAAAGAAGAAGGGAAGAAGAAAGGAAGAAGAAAAGAAGAGAGAAAAAAGAAAAGAAAGAAAGAAGAAAGAAGGAAGGAAAGAGGGAAAGAAAGGGAAAGGAAAATGAATGAAAATGATGAATGAATGAAGGGAATGAATGAATGAAAAAAAGGAAGACAGAAAGAAAAAAAAAAGAAAAAAAGCGAAAAGGAAAGGAAAAAAAAACAAGAAAGAAAGAAGAAAAGAAGGGAAGAAAGAAAGAAAGAAGAAAAAAAAGAAAAATAAAAAAAAGGAAAAAGGGAAGAGGGGAAAAAAAAAAAAGAAAGAAAGAAAAAAAGAAAAAAAAAAGAAAAGAAAAAAAATAAAAAGAAAAAAAAGAAAGGGAAAAGAAAGAAAAGAAAAAAAAAAAAAGAAGGAAAAAAAAGGAAAAAAAGAAGGAAACAAAGAAAGAGGAGGCAGGAAAGGTGAAAAGGGAAAACAGAAAAAAAGGAAGAAGAAAAAAGAAAGGAAAAGTAATCCCAAAAAATTAATGATAAAAAAAATTAAAAACACAACAACAAAAACGAAGGGGTAAAATGAAGAGAGGGGAGAGGGGAGAGAGAGAGAGGGGAGAGAGAGAGAGAGGAGAGAGGGGGGAGAGAGAGAGAGAGAGAAGAGAGAGAGAGAGAGAGAGAGAGAGAGAAGAGATAAAAAATGAATGGGGAATGAATGGGGAAAGAATGAATGAATTTGAATGAATGGGAATTAATGGAAATAATCATTTAAACTTTATAAAGACGGTTGATATTATTGCAGGGGAAAAAACCTACAAAAATATATATGTCAGGGGAAAAAAACTAAAGAAATATTACATCAAGAAAGAAAGTGTTTGATATACTACAGGGAAAAATCCTGCAGAAATATACATCAAGATCAGCACTTTTAGAACAAAGGTATACATAGATCCACTTTCTAACCAACAAACAAACAAAAAGGCAGACAAACAAAATAAACAAAACCGTTATTTTAGGAGAGAGAGAGACAAGGCAAGGCAAGGCAAGGCAAGGCAAAATTCTTTTATTCGAGGATAATAGATAAGCACTCATGTGCTTTTTTACATCCAGTCCCCGCCCTTTTCAGGGAAAACATCAAGATAAAAAGATACTAAACAGTAAAACTATATGCAGTACCAAACAACATAAAGGAATACGGACATTATACATAATAAGATAATAAAAATGCACACTTTCAGAAGACGAAAATCAGAAGCCACAATAAAATGATTTTGATTATAAAAGAAAAGAGAGCGTTAATAGATAAAGAGCAACCAAAGAAACATAATGAAATAAACAACTTAGCAACCAAGAAAAGTCCACCTAAAAATACTTAGCTACAAACATTGTTACAACTCATAACAACAAAATGAACTCAGAAGGAACTAAAGATAATACAATGATTATAATGATGACAATAAGAATAATATCAACAATAGTGATAATAGTATGATAATAATACACGTAAAACTCACTCCTACACGTAGGTCACACACACACACACACACACACACACACACACACACACACACACACACACACACACACACACACACACACACACACACATACATACATACATACATACATTCATACATTCATACATACATACATACATACATACATACATACATACATACATACAACTCACTCACGCATGCACGCTCGCAGGCAAATGCACATACAAATCACACACACACACACACACAAATGCACACACACACATACACACACACACCCACACACCCACACACACACACACACACACACACACACACACACACACACAACATACACACACACACACACTATACTCACACTTATATTTATAAGCACAATATCCGCAGGCGCACATGTACTTGAGGTGGTAGGTTTTTTTTTGTTTTTTTTTTTCTTAAAAAAAAAATAATAAAAAATAAATTTAGTCATAGAAAAAAGAAGAATGATACAAGTCAAACAATCATATCAGGTGACAATATTATCATTTCTTTTACATTCATACTTCATATAAAAAAGAAGAAACAAAAGCAAGCAGCAAAGTTAAAACAGAAAATAAACAAGAACAAGACATAAAAAATTTGAGGTAGGACCCATCAACAACAACAACAAAAAAGTCATGCAAATCATAATATTTTAATACAAGGGGAGACGACAAATAAAAACAATTATCACCCCCCCCCCCCCCCCCCCCCCACACACACACAACAACACCCAAACACACTCACCACCACCACACACACACACACACACACACACACACAAATTTCGCGCTCATGTCATCAATAAACTTCATTTTAAAAGAAATATATGTATGTTGTGTCTTGAATGCATCAATGTGTGTTGGTTTTAGCTGTAAATGTGTGTGTTAGAGAGAGAGGGGGGGGGGGAAGATAATAAGTAAGAAGAAACAATCAAAACAACATATGACTTGAGAGAGAGAGAGAGAGAGAGAGAGAGAGAGAGAGAGAGAGAGAGAGAGAGAGAGAGAGAGAGAGAGAGAAGAGACAGAGACAGAGAAGAGAGAGAGAGAGAGAGAGAGAGAGAGAGAGAGAGAGAGAGAGAGAGAGAGCATATTGAGGTACACTTAGGAAACAAACCTGATTTTTTTTTGATTTTTTTTTTGGGGGGGGGGGAGTGTTGGTTTTCGTCTTTCTCTTGCGTTTCGTTGTTTGTTTGTTTGCATCTTTGTTATATTTGTTACAACACCACACACACACACACACACAACACACACACACACACACACACACACACACACACACACACACACACACACACACACACACACACACAACGCACGCACGCACCCCACGCACGCACACCACACACACACACACTCACACGGGGACAGGATGTAAAAAAAAAAAGCACACGAGTGCTTTTACCATTATCCTCGATATAAAAGAATAGATAAATAGATAAAAGAATAGATAAATAAATAAATAAACACCACACACACGTACATGCGCGCGCACACACAATATTATTATATACTCTCTCTCTCTCTCTCTCTCTCTCTCTCTCTCTCTCTCTCTCTCTCTCTCCTCCTCTCTCCCTCTCTCTCTCTCTCCTCTCTCACACACACACACACACACACACACACACACACACACACCACACACACACACACACACACACACACACACACACACACACACACACACACACACACACACACACACACACACACACACACACGTCTGATATCACTATTTGTGGAAGGACGTTAAACTGGAGAACTAACTAATACACACACACACACACACACACACACACACACACACACACACACACACACACACACCACACACACACACACACACACACACACACAGTGGAAAGGGGGGTGGGGGACAGGAACATCAAAGTGATGACAGACGCAGATAAACAAAAAAAAACACACGCCAAAAATGACAGTGATTTCAAATTCTGACATTTCAAAATAAACGTTGTTCCCATAACCTATGCGGCTGTTATAGGGAAGCAAGGCATCAGAGGACCTTAGCTTCTCTAGGGGCCAGCATATTGAGGGCAGTGGCGCCCATCTCCTCTCCCTCGCTGCTTTACCTTCCTTCTAAAGAGGGCAGGCACCCATTCACTTTTTTTTTTTGTTGCCACAAGGCCTAGTTTTGGGGTGTGTTTTTTATCATTATGTGTGCTGAAAAAAGTAAACGATATGCTCAGCAAGTTTTAAAAAGAATTTCAAATACTTTTTTTTTTTTTTTTTTTTTAACCGGGTTCGCAGTTAAACGTCTCGACCCAGTTACGACAAGGGATCATGTTAACGACATCAACACACCTGTTAAAACCCGTTCCGCTTTTCGAAAGAGTAGACCAATGTGTGCCGATGGGAACAGTTGACAAAATTGTTTAAAACTGCATGCACACGGGGACTGGATGTAAAATATAAAAAAAGCAAACAAGTGCTTATTCAACTATCCTCGAAATAAAAGAATAGATAAATAAATAAATAACACATCCTCCCCTCTACACTTCGGTTACACTACTGTGTTAGCTTGCAGGTCATGTAGTTCCATAGAACGCTAGTCGGAACTTTTTTGGGGTGATTTTCACAGGGGTTTTTTAAAGTATGAAAACAATGCACAAGAGGAGGACATACAACAACACCAGGTAAGTGGCAGAAAGTTGAAAATAATCATCCAATGAGGATTGCCTGCGTTCCTACAGTGCTGACCCTCGCGAATGCTGATTGCAGTTAAGAAGCTTCACCTTCACCTGTCCTGTAGTCCCGTGGACTGTGGGGGCACAACTGAAGATTCTGCAACCAGCCTCCTCCACTCCCCACGGTCCTCCGCTCTCCGTAGCAGATCGTTCCACCCAAGGCCTGTTCACTCTCTGATGTTGTCTTCCCATCGTTTCCTCTGTCTTGGCCAGTTCAGATGATCGTGTGACGTGCTTGTACCACTTTAGCGTGTGTTTTTTCACTGTAGTTAGGAGCTCTTCATCTGGACTGATGACATTCTTTATTCTGGTTTTCACTTCTTTATTAGTGATGTGATCTCTGTATGAAATGCCGAGGAGTTTGCGAAAGCATCTCATTTCCATTGCCTGTATCCTTCTTTCAATGTCTGCTGTTATGGTCCATGTTTCACATGTGTACAAAAATATGGA